>QJPP01005449.1:0-60203 GCA_003996215.1 Jaltomata sinuosa
TTTATAGTCCTTTTATCTGTTCTCTTCGTCTTGTTCTCTTATTTGTTAGATAGTAGCCCATTACTAACTGTTCTGGGCTACGGGGATTGGTTCACCTACCGGGGGTTGTAGGTGCCATCATGACCGAGAAATTGGGTCATGACATCCGTAGTATTAACATCCAAGAAATGGGATGATTTTGTCAGCCGGTCGACAATTACCCAAATCGAATCATGTTTCCTTCGAGGACAGGGCAAACTTGTAATGAAGTCCATATTGATCGCTTCCCATTTCCAAGTGGGAAGGTCAATATCCTAAATTATGCCACCCGATCGCTGGTGCTCTACCTTCACCTACTGACAGTTGGGACACTTAGCCACAAAACTGGCTATGTCCCTCTTCATACCATTTCACCAATAGAATTCTCGTAGATCACGGTACATCTTGGTGGTACCAGGGTGGATGGAATATCTGGAACTGTGAACCTCAGTCAAAATCTCCTGTCTCAACCCATCTACATCTGGCACACATAGTCGACCCTGATAACTAAGTATACCATCTCCCCTTCTGGAGAACACCTCAACCCTTTACTGATGGACTACACCCTTATGCTGAAGTAAAATGGGATCACTGTCTTGCTTTTCCTTCACTTCTGCTACCAAGGATAATTCGGAGCCATTCTGAGCAATAGTACCACCTTCTGTCGAGTCCATAAGTCAGACTCCCAGCCGAGTTAGCCTATGAACCTACTTAACTAGTTCCTTCTTTCCTTCTTCAACTAAAGACATACTACCCATCGACAATATACTAAGTGCATCCGCCACAATATTGACCTTACCCGAATGGTAAAGCACACTCATGTCATAATCCTTAAGGAGCTCAAGCCATCTCCTCTGTCTCAAATTCAATTCCTTCTTAGTGAAAACATACTGAAGACACTTATGATTGGTTAATACATCCACATGCACCCCATATAAGTAATGTCTCCAAATCTTCAAAGCAAAGACCACGACTGCTAACTCAAGATCATGAGTAGGGTAGTTCTTCTCATGAGTCTTAAGCTATCTCGAAGCATAAGCAATCACCTTACCACGCTGCATTAAAACACAACCCAAACCAATCCTAGAAGCATCACAATACACAACAAAGTTATCTAGGCCCTCGGGTAGAGCTAACACTGGAGCTGTGGTCAATTTAGTCTTCAATTCCTAATAGTTCTTCTCACATAAATCAGACCACTGAAATTTTACCTTCTTCTGTGTCAATCGGGTCAAAGGGGCAGCAATGGAAGAAAATCCTTCCACAAACCTCCTGTAGTAACCAGCCAAACCCAAAAAGCTTCTAATATCAGATGGGCAAGTTGGTCTAGGCCAGTTCTTTACTGCCTCTATCTTTTGAGAATCAACCCAAATACTATCTTTAGTCACAATATGACCTAGAAAAGTAACGGTCTGCATCCAAAACTCACACTTTCTAAACTTACCAAATAACTGTCGGTCCTTGAGAGTTTGCAACACAACTCTCAAATGGTCCGCATGCTCCTCCTCACTCCGAGAGTAGATGAGGATATCATCAATGAAAACAATCACCAATATATATAGATACTTCTTGAACATGCAGTTCATCAAATTCATTAAAGCTGTAGGAGTATTTGTTAGACCAAAAGACATCACAACAACTTCGTAATGACCATATCGAGTTGTGAAGGCTATCTTCGAAATATCATATATTCTAACACGAAGCTGATGATAATCGGATCTAAGGTCAATTTTGAAGAAGAAACTAGCACCCTGAATATGATCGAACAAGTCATCAATCCTAGGAATGGGATATTTATTCTTGATTGTGACCTTGTTCAACTGACGGTAGTCAATACACATTCTAAGAGAACCATCTTTTTTTTGAACAAATAAAACCGGGGCACCCCATGGAGAAATGCTAGGCCTGATGAAACCTTTTTCAAGAAGATCCTTCAACTGATCCTTCAACTTCTTAAGTTCGGTAGGAGCCATACTATAGGGAGGAATAGAAATGGGATTCATATCGGGAAAAAGATCTATCCCAAAGTCGATTTCTCGCTTGGGAGGGACTCCAGGTAAATCCTCGGGGAATGCTTCTGGGAATTCATTCACAACGGGAACAGACTGAAGGGATGGGATCTCAGACTCCAAGTCCATAACCCGAACTATATGATAAACATACCCTTTTGAAATCCTCTTCATAGCCTTAAGATAAGATATGAAATAACTTTTCGAGGATGGGGGACTACCTTGCCATTCTAAGACTGGTTCATTTGGAAACTTGAAACTGACAACCTGAGTACGACAATCAACAAAAGCATAACAAGCATGTAGCCAATCCATACTAAGAATAAAATCAAAATCTGCCATCTCCAACTCTACTAAGTCCGCTGAAGTGACTCTATGAAGGACTGAGATAGGGAAATTTTTGTAAATTCTTTTGGCTAAGACCGACTCACCAACAGGAGTAGAAACACAAAAGGGTTCTAAGAGTAATTCAGGACATACTTTTAATTTGCATGCTACATAAGGGGTCACAAAAGATAAGGAGGCACCAGGGTCTAACAAAGCATACACATCGAAAGATAAGACTTTCAACATACCAGTAACAACATCTGGGGAACCCTCCTGGTCCTGACAAGAGGACATCACATAAAGGCAATTCTGGCGCTGACCACCAGAACTAGAAGTTGTCCCCTACTGGGCTGGTCGACCTCCTGGGGATGCTAGAGAAGACTGAGCCCTACTACCTCCCTGCCCCTTCTTAGCTAAAGGGCAGTCTCTAATCATGTGTCCAACTTGTCCACAGCCAAAGCATGCACCTGTGACCAAACGACACTCTCTTGGGTGAGTCTTCCCACACTTGATGCAAATAGGGTAGGAAGATCCCTTAGCAACACTCCCCTGAGACTGTGAATAGGAACCAGAACCCCTACCAGTCTGATCATGACGAGGCCTCTGGTCCTGGGTAGGAGCATTAGCATAAGAATGAATAGGTTCTGATGATTTCTTCTGGAACGAGGAGCGATATCTGCCACTGGACCTATGATGACCCAAACCTGATCCCTCGGATCTAGCCCTCTTGTTCTTCCTAGACATCTCCCAAAGCCTATCTCCCTCGATCTGGTGATCATGGTTCATGAGTCTGGAAATATTCATATCACTCAACAACATAGCAGACCTACACTTCTTTTTCACCAAATCTAAAACACCATAGATAAACTTGCTCATCTGATCATGTGGGTCCGCTACCATAGAGGGGGTATACCTAGACAATTGAGTGAACTTCAAATTGTACTCCTGAATAGTCATATATCCCTGTCTCAAGTTCATAAACTCCTCAGTCTTTACTTGCCTTAACTCTTAGGGAAAAAACCGATCAAGTAAGGCTCTCTCGAAACACTCCCAAGTCATAGGGACCTCATCCCTAGCTCTAGCTTCCTTCCATTGCGTGAATCAGATATGAACCACATCCTTGAGGTTATAAGATGCCAACTCAACATAATCAACCCCAACCACTTGCATCACATCAAACATATTCTTCACTTTATTAATAAAATTTAGTGGATCCTTATTCACTTTCAAACCTCAAAACTCCAGCGGGTTCATACGGACAAAATCACGAACTCAGGCCACTACCCCACCTTGAGGGTGGACAAGGACAGGAGCATGCTGATTGGTCTGAGAGGCCAAGGTCTGGGCGAGAAAACGGATGGCATTCCTGAATGCCTCATTCGTGACCTCAGGGGCCAGAACTGGAGGAGAGACATTCCGAGCGACTCGGTGAGGCATAGCACGTCAAGGCATGATCTAAAACATACAAGGTAAGTATCAGAGGAACATTAGAGTTAAGCTCTATCGCACGATATGATCATGAAAGAAGTGAAGTTTTCTAAGACATCTCATAGCTTCCCTCTCATATGTATGGCGCCTTTCACACACATGAAGGAAATTCTACTCGATACCGCTTTCAGACATCGTAGGAATCTTAAACCTGAGGCTCTGATACCAAGTTTGTCACGCCCCGAGATTATCCCCTAGATGTAACACGGGACTTGGGACCACAAGTGCCCCAAGCTAACCCTTGGTCATAGCATTATAAAGCATAGAAAAGATAAGCGAAAGCATAATAGATAAATCCGGAATCATATAAATGGATAATCAAGTCAAATAGGAATACAAAATCCAGAAAGAGACTAAAAGTTGTCTATGTCTGAAAAGGCTCTACTCATGACATAAGGAGTTGCTAGGACAATACCCTAGCTAACTCGAAGTGTGGAAAATAAAATAGCTATCACTGACTAAAACATATATAGTCCTCGACCTAAGAGGACTCACCAACAACTGACAGAGAGTGGCCTGGGAGTTCTAGCCACGGGTCTGAGAAGAGACACCTGAATTTGCATCATCAAAGGATACAGCGCAAGATATGCATCAGTACTATAGGATGTACTGAGTATGTAAGAATTGCATGATCATGATAAAAACATACTTAAAACATGCCTAAGGTGTACCTTTTCATAAATAAATAACATAAGAGGATTATCAGGATATAAGACATAAAAACATGAAGTACGATTAAAATTTAAAGTATGATATCATATAACTTCATAGCTTGAAACTAATCATGTGGGAGTTTCTCTTAACTGACATAAACCATGCTGAGCTACATGGAGTCCAGTGTCATTCACCCATACTAAAAAAGGTTATCCTAACCGACAAAGTTAGAACCATGTTCATAAGGATCCTGTCATAAGCCACGGAGGGCAACCTACGGTGGCAACGTAGTTTTGGACTTGGGTTATCTAGAACCCTCATCGCTTGGTGCTAAATACTACTCCCAAAACATATAACATAAGGCTCACATTCATGTGACAATTCTAGATGTCAAGCTTGTTCATAAACATATTCATACCCCGGATCTTCATACTACTCACGAATCTTGGTTTAAAAAATGATTCATGAGCATTGATGGCACATCGCGTGTCATGCATTACATAATAATTCATAACTTGAAAACTTGCATGGCCTTAGTTCAATTTCATAATAACATATATTTTCATAAAACATAGGAACTAGGCATGCTCTTGCTTAAAATTCATGAAATTATGCTATCATTTTCCCCAATTTGCTTAAATCAATTCATGCATGTAGGATTTACCATAATTGACCTTCAACTCATGAAATAAGAGTTCATATGTAAAACCCCATATAAAATCATGCAATTTAATGAAATTTCATAATATAATCATGAGAAGGTAATTTATAGCAAAACCCACAAGAATTGGGTAAGAACCCTAATTTGAAAGTTCATGAAATCACAAATAGAAATTTGGGGTTCTGGGAACAAGGGTGAAAGGAACCCATTGTTGAATACCCACATACCTGGATTGAAGTTAGCCCACTTGAAATTGAAAAGATTAGGAGACTTGGACTTGGAGCTTGAGAGAGTTCTTTTCCTTTTTGGGAGATGAATGAGGTAATGAGAAGGGACTTAGGCTAATGAGGGTGAAAAACCTTTTATAAATAGACAAAACGACATTATTTAGGAGTTAAAAGGGTGGGTAATGACTAAAATACCCCTGGAATTTAATTAAGAAAAAGCTGGAAAATGGGTTGTCTTCAGGAATCACGCGTGGGTTCTACGGGTCGTCGTTTGAACCACGACCCGTGGTTCCAACTCGTGGTTCCTGGCCAACTATTCATGTTGCAGAAGGCAATCCTACGGGTTAACAGGACGGACTCATAGAATGGATGACGGGTCATCAAACCCAGTCATAAAACCTGGGGAACTTGTCATCCCCTTGATCTAGTTCCACGATTCGACAGGACAGACCCGTGGTTTGAACAACGGTTCGTAGAACCAACTCGTGGTTCCAGACCAAAGGTTGAATCAATAGAAGGGAACCACGGTTCCATTCCATGACCCGTGGTTTGGACCTGTCATTCCTGGAACATGAAAATTTTCTGAGTTTCAGACTTAGATAGATGGTTCAGTTTTTGAGGTGTTACAGCAACACATTCTTGATCTGGTGCGGCTAATTCCTCTGTTTCTACCCCAGCATAATCTTTTAGTGTTGAAGGTGACTCTGACCTATCATGGGCCTATCCACCAGATAGATATCTACCCCTAGAGGGCAATACTCAACGTCTACTAGCTCTACCCCCTCTTCTCGCCTACTATAAGTCATGGACTCAGTGGCCAGTCTAGGTGCCTCTTCTCTTACATGTGTTATATGTATCCTCATCATCTGTGAGAGAAAAGAATGAAGTGGTTGGATAGCAATTTGGATCACCAAATACCAATTGGAATCAAGTAATAGCACAAAAGAAAGAAGGAATTTAGTTTTCCTAGTGTTCTTTGGCCTCACAAAGAAAATAAAAGACATCTTCGTACCATTCTGCAAGACTCTACTAGACATGTCCTTGTACGACAAGATCAACAAACCTAGAGCTTTGATACCAACTTTGTCACAACCTAAAGACCATGAGTGTCACCCACACTAACCCTCCTAGTGTGTGAACCATGCATTACCATCTAAACCAAGCTTTAACCAATTCATTTAGAAAAATAAAAAAACATGCAAGGAATGATGGTCAAATTCTTAAAACTTAATAAAATTACATGCAGAAGGCTAACTAATACATCCTCAAAATCCAAAAGTTATTGTACAAAGAACTCTAACTAACCATGTATAAGAATATTTTAAAACAACTAATAAATAAAATAATATCCGAAAGATAGACATCTATCATATGATGATCTGTGGAAGCCTGGGTAGACGTAGCTCACCCTCAAATAATTCTACTGAATAACTCTATATGCGAGGTAATGTCGACGTCTCTGCAACATAATATGCATATAAAAGAATGTGCAGTACTAGCATCAGTACAAACACTCTGTACTAGTAGGTATTATAGGATGACTCAAAATAGTAGCAAGTATATCCAAAAGAATCAAATAAGGCAAGTAGGTTGGTACATAAGCACATAATCAAGAACTCAGACAATCAAATAACCACACATTCAGATAGACATCCCAAAAGTAGATGTATCAATGTCAAACAATCAAGGAAATATAAGTCAGCAAAAAGAGACATATTCATCATCACATAACTCTGCAAATATAATGCAGTCACATCACTAACATGGATTCATGTCCATGATGATCTTGCATTCATATAGTTTTGTATCCCATCACCCTCACTTAGTAACATATCAAAACTCATAATAATCACTCACTTTTACACACATGCTAAAGGTTCTTATTTTATCAAACTAGTCATGACCTGTAAGGGACAACCTAGGATCCATGTACCATATCAGTGTGGTACCTGCCTTATAACATATCCCCTTATTCGTATGCTAACATCAGACTCGATACATTTAACAAAATAGTATGTATATCTTAGCTCTCTCGACATATATCTCTCATGCTATAGTTATCAATTACACAATAATTTTAATAGGTGCACATCATTCTTACAAGTAATTTAAAGACAGTCTTCAATAGTTATAAGCTTATTCATTCAAGCATTCTCAAGGAAAATAAGTAATCAATCATAAATTATGTTCAATGAACAATCAGCATGCTCATCGATTCATAATACACGCAAAATACTAGATTAGGTCTAACTCCACGTAAACCATAACCTACAACAATCGAAGAACCCAAATCAATAAACTCAATTGCAGGAACCTTTTATTTTCTCAATACTTCAAAACATTCAAAGTCTAAAACAAACAATTACAAGAGTAATTAATCATATACTCTTAACTTACAAGATTTACAAATTCAAACCCACTAGTTTTACTCTTATTCAAGATCTATAACATTATCCAAGGGTCAATTAGCCATCAACTAGATCAACTAAGATTACAGTTGCCATGACCCTCAAGATCATTTTCCTTGTTTTCGTGCATTTTCTATGTTTTGAGCCTCCTCGCAGTGGTTACGGTTTATTTATGACTTGCCAGGACTGACAGTTTGGTTCCCGAGTAGTTCATTTGTGTTTTAAGTCCATTTTCCTATTTTGAAACTTTTAAAGTTGAAAGAATTGACTTTGGTTAACATTTGGAGAAGATGTCCATGGATGAGAATTTTGTCAGTGTTGTTGGCTCTGGAATGTCAACTTTGGACAAGAGGGACCTTTGCTTCGGGTATCGAGACTTTCAGACTCATTTTGGGCTATTGGGTTCTTTTTTGGCAAAAACTTGGTTTATGGGTGTGGGGTCCATTTTTCATTAAATCTGTCTTCTTTAGGTATTTCATCAATTCTGCTTAGTCCAAAATATCATTTTTATAGGGTAGCATGTTTGGTTTATGTCCACGAGGTTCCAGATGAATCCCTACAGTCCATCTAAGCATTTGAACTTAGAAAAAAAAATTGTTATGGCTGGTTCTGGTGTACCCTCTTTTGCATCCCTTGTGTCGCATTTGTGGATACCACTTTTGCAGTATAGCACAACATTAGCAAAATATGCATTTGCAGACAATCCTCCATTTTTGCAGAGATGCGTCTGTTCGGGGACCTCCACTTTTGCAAGGTTTTTGTCACTTTTGTGATGTCTATATTTGTGAAGATTTCCCCAATTTTGCAGAGGCACGGGTGAGCAGTAAGTTCCATATTTGCGATAAAAATCTCAACATTTGCGGAGATAACTGTTATAAAAACTTCCTTCTTTATTTTCAAACACTCAAACCGAATTTTCTCCATTTCCTTTGAGCTCTAAGCACCAAATTTTAGTGTGGGGCCATTCTAGGCTAGTGGGGCGATTATGTTCCGGTCCATGGTCAATTTCCATCTTCGAATTGTAAGTTTTCAACCCTTAATTCTGCTAAATCTCTTAGTTAAATTCTTGAATGTTTCTTGGGGCTATTTTTGGCTCATTTTTTAGCCTTTGCTCAATAAATTGAGCATGTAATCCTTGTCCCACGAGGGATATGTTCCCTAGTTTTGTTTTAAAAATTCACATATGGGCTCCAGAGGTGATTTTTCACCCAATTTTGACCTGATTTGTTATTATTCAATATGGGTATCATTGTTCTTATTTTAACACGTAGATTATTGTTATGATAGAGTTGCAGCAGTTGGACGCTTCCCAAAAAGGAAAAACTCCAGTCTAGTGGGTGCGAGCGCTCTTGATCAGCTTCGAGGTAGGCTACGACTTACTTACTTCTAGACTTAGATCGTATAAGATGATTTAATGGGTTGTGATAATTGTTGGTGGGAATTTATGGATTGGATAGTAATTTTTAGGGATTTTAATTCTCGTAGTCGATTTAAGGTTCTAGCTTAGAATCGAGGATTGGGGATCCTTAGTATTACCTTGCTTGTACTGTAGGTCTTAGCGTAGCCGGTGTAGTACCTTTAGTTGTATTTAATTATATATATTTGCTTGTCTCAGCTTTTTTAGTCAGTACTGGGGTGTTGGGGTGGTTAACTTAGATATCCATTGTATGGAATTTTTTGTAGCTCTTGAGATAGGATAGAAGCTTGCTTATCATTTTCGCTTAATCATTCTACCTTCGTATTGTTTATTCATATTATGTATTTATGGTCCCGAGGCCATATGCATTGTAATTACTAAGCCCCAAGTCAATTTACTCATTCCTTAACTCCTTTCAGTTTGTTTCCTCTTTTAGCTAGTTTAGCATGAATTATCTGCGTTAGTTAGATTTGGGGTAGTTGTTGCCTTGGGGTAAGTCCCTATAGGAGGTTGATAAGAGTTTGGCTTCTTTAGTTGTTATTTTAGAATATTGACCTTCCCCTTGACTTGTGGACTTAGTTGCCTTAATGCGAAATGATTCAATTTGATTATTCTTTTGTATTTTTGTATTATGGTTATTTTCTCATGGAATATGAAAGATATGGTTTAAGACACTATTTTTGGTATCAGAATTGGATTTTCAAGAACAGTTTTGGTACTTGACTTTTATGGAAAAAAACAGGTATATTTTATGAAGTATTGTTTTGAAATAATCTGGCATACTTGAGAGAAACTATTTTGGGTGATTTTACTGGTATTTTTAATGTGCATGCATGAGGGAAAGTGTTTTGGTTGGTTTTACTGATTATCATCATGGAATGGTTATTGAGACATGGTTTGAAATTGGTGTATGGATTGCGCGAGTCCCTCATGGTTCCTACCTTTGCAAGCTACAACTGGAGGAGGAGTATACAGTACTATTGGCACTTATCAAAGATCAATTGGCATATCATGGAACAATTTTACATGTATTACCCTATTAGGTTAATTGTTAGTCATTATTGTCTGCTATTTGTACCCTCTGAACTTATTAGGGGGTCCAGCTGGGTCTATTGTTTGTTGGTTGTACCTTCTAGGCTTATGAGGGTCCCGTTAGGTTATTCTCTGATTATGTTTTCCTTCCGGGTTTATGGGGATTCAGTTAGGTTGTAGCAAGACTGTTTTACTTTCTTTACTTTACAATGCCATACTTTTCATGTTGTACGCTTTGCCAGTTCATTATTTTCTGCCTTGTTAATTCTACCTATGACTTGTGTTTTTACATTGACTCCCTCTATTTCCAATTTTTAGTTTATTCACACTTTCTATACTTCGATCTTATTAAGCTCCATCGGCCTATGATGCCTATTGGGTATCGCATATTTTTGTACTCATACTATACTTGTGCATCTTTTTCCCTGATATAGACCCTAGCATGAGTTATCATTGTTGACGCTATCCTGGTGTAGAGTTGCTGATTTGGAGATCCAGGGTGATCTTCTGGCATCTGGAACTGGCTTATCTCTTTCTATATTAGGATTAGTCCCCTTTTTGTATATCCGAAGACTATTATTAATTTTTTGTATCTATCTAGTACTAGTTATGTTGTAGTAGCTTTTGTACTGACTGATACCAAGGTTTTCATTTGTATCTTGTGTCTTCTTTCCACATTATTCTATCTTGTGCTTATATTATATGTATCGTGTATCCGCTAGTTCCGCTTGTATGTTGTGTTCTGTATTAGCCCGTTTCTCGCTATTTCGGGATAAGTGTTTTAGCTTAACTACTTGTGGGGTGTAGTAGATTCCATAATAACCTGAAAAATTGGGTCGTGACAAATTGGTATCAGAGCCCTAGGTTTACCGGTATCATTGGTAGAAGAGCAAGTACCTAGTAGAGTCTCACAGATCAGTACGATGACATATGTATCCTATCTATCAACCTCTAAATAATGTTTGTTCTATTCTTTCTCAGATGGTTAGGATGAGAGCCACAACTGCTTAGGGTGAGGCCGCCACACTGGTAGCTAGGGCCCCAGCCTATAAAAGAGGTAGAAGTTGACCCCGAGGTCGAGATCGGGCATGAGCGGCAACACCAGTTCAGGGCTAGGCCAAAAAACCATCACCTTACCACGTATATGATTAGGATCCTAAGGTTGCTCTACATTTAATGCCAAAAAATCTTCCATCGCAGCAGCCAGTGGGGTAGGGACCTGCCCAGCCTCCACCTGGACCTGCAGTCCCACCGACACTTCAGGCTGCTACAGCTTAGTTGTTGAGTGCCTCGGAAGGACTACCTCCAACTTTGTATCAAGAAGCAGTGCAGGGTATTCAGGGTATAGGGGCACAACCTGCTACTTTAACTCCCCATGTTGAGGTGCCACCAGTTCTGTTGGTTGACCCACCACCGACAGCCTAGACAATTATGACATCTGAAGAGCAGAAGATGCTAGATCGATTTTTCATATTGGCTCCACTGAGGCTTTCTGGCGCTCTAGGAGAGGATGCGCATAAGTTTCATACTAGTTGCCGATAGAGGTTTTATAAGCTCGGTGTAGTGGACTCTCACAGGGCAGACTATGAAAGTCAAGAGGGGAGTGAATTGAAAATTTCTTTCCACCAAGTCGACTGTGGCTACACACTAGTCGACTCACCTATAAGTTAGTTTAACAAACAGTGTATACATAAATGCAGGAAATAGAAATAGACAAGAAGAAAAGTTTTTATACTAGTTCGGATCACCGATATAGTGCCTATTCCAGTTCCCTTGGGTTTCAAGGGTTTTCTTTAGAGCTTTGAGTGAATGGGGTTTACAACGAATGTAGCTTGACAATCTAGGATTGTCTTCCTTGAAACTCTGTTAATGAAACAACCTCTACCTATATAACTAGTACTGACTTTTTCTTTTTCTTTTGATTACAATTGTAGACTCTAGGGAGTACAAAGTATTGTGAAAGATAAAACCTAGACAGTGGTCTTGTTCAAGAGAAGTTGCGTACTTCTTCTTCTGGGGGTGCTGGCTTTTTATACTTTTGTAGGTAGTCTGGGTGTCGCTCTTCAAGTAAGGAAACCCAAGGGATTTCATTCAATCAAAGATTACTGATGAGGATCCTTGATTGAGTAAATCATGTCCATATCAAATATGTCCATGATGCTCCTTCCTTTTATAGGTGAGAAGATCCGTGCTTGGTAGCGAGATATATTATCTCCTTTAGTAGCTTCCGTCTTTTGTTCCTTGTCTTCTAGCCTGGTGGACTTGATCCCTTCCTTGACTTCTGCCGTATATCTTATTTCCTTTTGGGATCAATTAATCAAGGATTGATATCAATTAATCAGGGATAATTATTATCTCCTTTCTTAATTTAGTCATCCTTTATGGCAACCTTGATTTGTGGGTCTTGTATTGATTTCTTCCTCGATTCATGGTGATCTGCTACTTGTTTCTTTTTTCCTGCAATAATACTTTTAGGTTAGTGTTTGTTATTATCAAAATTAATTTTTTGAGGCTAACAATCTACCCTTTTTTGACAATGACAACAAAAGAAGCACAAATTTAATGTAGTCGACTTCCCTGTGTATTTGTTAAGCTCCCCCTGTGGTGATGCCTCTGCTTAAGCTCCCCCTTTCTTATAGCATCTTATTTGAAAGGATTTGTGCAGCTTCTCCCCCTTTGGCATAATAAAAAAGAAATAGAGGATTACACACATAGACAGAGATAGGAACATAACACAAATATAATAAGTAGCATAGATAATTCAAGGAGAGAATGAGGGCAAAAGAGTCTAAGGGATATAAGGAACCCCTAGTTACAGAGCCAAAAAAAGAGTTGATGGGGAAAGACCCCTATAAGAGTTCAACAAAAAAAGATAGGAGAAGGAAGTTATTTTTTATGAAGGAAGTAGGCTAGAGTGTTGTGAATATTCCTGCAGAAGGTATCATATGAGCGTTCCACATTCTTGAAACAGTTGGTGTAGAAGGTCTGAACAGTCACAACCAACTAATCTTGAGAGGAGTCGACTTCCTTCTTGAGAGAGCTGACTTGCTTCATTAGCTTGTTCATAGTCAATACTCCTTCTTTCTTTAACCCATCCATTTCTAGACGAAGCTTCCCAATATCAGTGTTGCACTCCTTGCTTAACTCAAGTAACTTTTTTACTTACTCCTGAACTTCATGCATTCCATCTTTAAGACTAGCAGCCTGGCCTTGATGAATTCTGCTTCTTTGAGAAGAAGGAAGGCCGAATCAACTGATACACGAGTTGCCTTTGAGGATTCAGGCTTGACCTTTATAGAGTCCTTTTTTCACCACTTTCCATTTATGAGTATATATCCTATATTGGATAAGGTTCTAGAATAATAAGTGGTGGATACTTCAGTTTCCTTATAGTCTGAAAGGTCAATCATAAAGTCGACAAGAATTCGAGATAGCAAGAGTCCGTATGGTAGACTAGCAGTAGCATTACTGTCTTTTATACTTTCCAACATATGTTCACGAAACCATGAGTCCCAATTGATACGGTATTTCTTTAGAAAGCAGTAGAGAACAAACACATCTCTAGTGGAGATGGAGTTTAGAGAACTTTTTCAAGGAACCAAAGTAGTAGCAACCATGTGAGCCAGAATGCGATGCTCAAAATATAGAGATAGAGGTCCAAAATCAGAGATATTTGTGCCAGATTCAGCCACTGCTGATTTAGCACCATCAAGAGTTACTTCAAAATCATCCGGCCATGTACCATCCTTATAGGGAACAACACCAGAGAACTTAGTACCAAAGACCTTTTCAAATATGAAATCATTCACAATAATCCGATTTCCCAACACAAGAATTTCTAGTTCACTTCTATCTTGTGAAATTCTAAGATTAGCATAGAACATTCGCACATGTTCTTCATAAAATTCTAGTCCACAAAGTTTTAAAAGGAGAGACAACTTTTGGGATTTTAAAAAAAGTACTTACAGGGCAGTGAATCTCGTCCAGAACTTCCAAATTGATAACTCATCCAGGAACCAGTTGCCGAGTTTTGAGGGATTCAAATCTTTTCTTATGTTCAGCACCCCAATACTTATGAATGTCCTCTGGAGAAATAGATTCTGATAGATTTGCCCGAAATTTCTTCTTTTCACCCTTCTTTCCAGCAGATGGCCTCATTTTAGAGTTAGGAGAGGAAATAGGGGGCAGAGATTCTCTTTCTGAAGAATCATAGGAGAGGGGAAAAACATCAGGATCAGAGGAAGAGTGATCCTCAACTGATGGAGGTTGTATGAAGGATCCCATTGATCTGGTGCGAGTCATTTTGAGAATGGTTTGAGAAGGAATAAGGGAGAAGAGAGTTGAAGAGAGATATAAAAAGGACGAAGGGAAGTGAAAAAGGATGATGAAGAGGTGTGATAGAAAAGGGGCGTCATAATTTAAGTGATGTGATGCTTTGAAAAATGGAAGGATCTTGAATAAAGATTTGGTCAGATTTTTGGAAAGGAAAATAATAAAACATGCTATAATCACAAAAGAAAAATAAAAAATAAAAAATTAACGGAGATATGTAATATCAAGCAGATTTTGAAGGAAACAAAATCTTTCCCCCAAGAGGGGTTTTGTAAAAATATTAGCAAGTTGATTTTCAGAATCAACAAATTCAAGTAAAAAATCTCTGTTTTCAACAAGATCTCTAATAAAATGATGCTTAATATATATATGCTTAGCCATGCAATGATGCACAATATATTTAGAAAGACTAATAGCACTAGTATTATCACAGAATATAGGAACAACGTCAAAAGAATATTCATAATCAAGCAGTTGATGCATAATCCAAAATAATTGAGTACCGCAACTACATAATGCAAGATACTCTTATTCTGTAGTAGATAGGGATACAAATGTTTGTTTTTTACTGTGCCATGAAATCAGTGCTTCCCTATGGATTTTACATGTTCCACTTGTGCTTTTACGATCAGTTTTGTCACCTGCAAAACTCAGCGTCTGAGTAGCCAATTAGTTCAAAATGAGTAGTGTGAGGGTACCATAATCCAAGGTATTGAGTTCCAATGAGATATCTAATTATCCTTTTGACAGCAGTAAGGTGAGATTCCTTCGAGGCTGACTGGAACCTTGTGCATTTGCATACACTGAACATGATGTCAGGATGACTTGATGTAAGATATAATAGGGAACCAATCATTCCTCGATAGATTTTTTCATCTACATCTTTTCCAGGTGCATCAGTTTTGAGACATATAGATGGGCTCATAGGAGTTTTGTAGGCTTTCCTTTTTCCATTCCAAATTTCTTAATCAGCTCCTTTGTATATTTCCTTTGGCAGATGAAAGTGCCTTTTGAAGATTGCTTGATTTGTAATCCGAGGAAGAACTTGAGTTCTCCTATCAATCTCATTTTGGATTCACCTTTCATAAGATTAGCAAAGTTCTCACAAAGAGATGAGTTAGTACTTCCAAAAATGATATCATCAACGTAAATTTGCACAATGAGAATGCTGGAATGTAATTTTAGAGTAAACAGGGTTGTGTCAATTTTTCCTCATTGAAAATTGTTGCTCAGAAGAAAGGAACTTAGTCTCTCATACCAAGCTTTAGGGTCTTGTTTGAGACCATAAAGGTCTTTTTTAGGTTTAAAACATGATCAAGACAGGATGGATTTTCAAAATCTGGGGGTTGTTTGAGAAAAACTTCTTCCTTAATGAAACCATTTAAGAAGGTGTTTTTGACATCCATTTGAAAAGGTTTAAAACGCTTAAAAGAAGCATAGGCAAGTAATATATGAATGGATTCTAACCTTGCTACAGTAGCGAAGGTTTCATCAAAATCAATACCTTCCTGTTAGGAGTAGCCTTGAGCTACCAATTTGGCCTTGTTCCTGATAACTTTACCTTCCTCGTTGAGTTTGTTTTTGAAGACCCATTTTGTACCTATGGCATAGCAATTTTTTGGTTATTTGACAAGTGTCAATACCTGAATTCATTCAAACTGATCCAGTTAATCCTTCATGGCATGTATCCATGAGTCATCTTCTAAATCTTCAGTAATTCGTTTGGGTTCAAGTTGAGAAATGAGAGCTACTGAGGCTTGTTTTCAAAGTGATGCTCTAGTCTGCATTTTCTCAGTTGGATTTCCAATGATAAATTCATTTGGATAACTTGAATCATGTATCCATTCTCTAGGAACATTTGCCTTAATAAGATCTGTGTTAGTCGATTCATTTTTTGGTATAGTCGACTCAGGAGTCTCAACAGAGTTAATCGACTTATGTACCTGTTCTTCATCAAAGGTAAAACTACTAGAGTGCTAAACACTAGGGTTAGAGTCATCAAAAACCACATGAACATATTCTTCAACACTAAGAGTTCTTTTCTTGAAAACTCTAAAGGCACATCTAGATGAGAGTAGCCTAAGAAAATACCTTCATCACACCATGGATCAAACTTACCCAAATTTATTTTTTCATTGTTGTGAACAAAACACTTAGAGCCAAAGGGGTGGAAGTAGCTAATGTTAGGCTTCTTCCCCTTTCATAATTTGTATGGTGTTTTCTTCAGAATTGGCCTTATTAGACATTTGTTCAATATATGGAAAGTTGTGCTTACTGCCTCTGCCCAGAAGTGATCAGGAAGACTTTGTTCTAGTAGCATTGTTCTTGCAGTGTCTTGAAGTGATCTGTTCTTACGCTCCACTACTCTATTTTGTTGAGGTGAGTGGGGCGATGAGAAATTTTGAGTGAATCCATTTAATGAGCAGAATTCCTCAAAGGCTTTGTTTTCAAATTCTCCTCCGTGATCACTGTGAATCGTGGAAATGTAGTACCCTGCTTCTCTTTGTATTTTTCAACAAAACACTTCAAAGTTAGAAAACGCTTCATGTTTATGAGCAAGGAATATAACCCAGGTAAATCTAGAAAAGTCATCAATAATAACGAAAGCATATCTTTTACCACTAATGCTAGAAGTCCTTGTAGGACAAAAAAGATCCATGTGAAGAAGTTGAGAGGTTTAGATGTGCTTAAGATATCCTTGACTTTGAAAGAGGTGCGGGTTTGCTTACCAAGTTGACAGGGATCACATATATGATCCTTTTCAAACTTATGTTTTGGCAACCCCTCAACTAATTCAAGTCTGGAGAGTTTCTCGAGAGCATGCATGCTTGCATGACCAAGCTTTCTATGCCATAACCAAGGATCACAGGATAAAGCAAAAAGACATGTTAAGGTAGGTAAACTAACATTATTTAAGACATAAATGTTATCAACTTGATCACCAATGATGGTGATGTTCTTAGCCATATTGCTGATAGTGCACTTGAGAGCATTGAATAGCACATCTAATCCTGCATCACAAAGTTGGCTAATGCTGAGTAGATTATGCTTTAATCCATCAACCATGTAGATTTCGATTAAGTCACAGGATGGGCTGATTGTTATAGATCCCACTCCAACAACATGTCCTTTAGCATTGTCTCCAAATCTCACATATCCACAATCAAAGTCCTTTACTGATTTGAAACTCTCCCTTTTGCCTGTCATGTGTCCGGAACACCCACTATCTATTACCCACATACCCTTTTTGTATATTTTCTTGGAGTGTTCCTGCAAAACAATTAGATCAGTTTCTTTTAGGTACCCAAGTATTTTTTGGGTCCTTGATTGTTAGTACTAGTATTTTGGCTTACCATATCCATTTTCTAGGGTGGAATCTCCTGCAGTTAAAAGCTTTGTTACCACTTTCACCACAGGTGAAGCAAGTGGGTTGAGAGCGATTGAAAGATCTTTTTGCAGAGCGAAAGTCATTTGAGGAGTTTGAAAAATAATCACTTTTAGTACCTTTTAAAGATGATTTATTAGTTTTGATTGAACATTGATTTGGTGATTTCTTGGTGCTGTTTAGGTGAACCTTGATTTCTCCAAGTTCCTCTTCAAGCAAGGCTACTTCAATTTGGCTTACTTCAAGAAGAATTTGCCAGTCTTTCTTTTCTTTTGCAAGCTTATTGTATTCATCAATAAGCTTTTGCAGATCGTTAGTAACCAAATCAAGAGAGTACTGAAGATTTACATAATTTGGACAGTTAGAGTGTCTTATCTCACTTGTTTCACTGATAGCCATAAAACATATGTTAGTTTTTTCAGCCGACTCATCTTCTGAGACTTCTTGATCACTCCAGGCTCCTAAGTTCTTTGAGTTATTGTTCTTTCGACCACCCTTTCTTCTATGTTCAGGACAGTTTTTTTTATATGTCCTATTTTACCACAATGATAGCATCTGTCATCATTTTGTTGATATTCATTACCTCTATTGTTTGACTGAGGCTTTTGGTTTCTCTGTATTAGAATATGCCTGACTCCTCGATTGATTAGAGTTAGTGCTTTATTTCTTTTATCGTCCATTTATTCCACTGAGTCTTCTTGGGGCATTGCATTAAAAGTGACCATTTTCTTATTTTCTTCCTTAAGATACCTGTTGATGTGATTTTGTTCATAGGCCATCAAGTTTGCTCGTAGTTCATCATAGGTCATGTTTTCTAGATCTTCATCTTCACTGATAAAGGCCTTTGTTTCCCAATTTTGGGAAGACTTCTGATGAGCTTCCTGACCTGTATTCCATTTGAGTAGACCATTCCTAGAGATTTAAGCTCTCCTACAATTTTGCTGAATCTTGAGAACATAGTTTCCATAGATTCTTCATCAACCATCTTGAATAGTTCGTACTCGTTTACTAAGGCACTGATCCTGGCTTCTTTTACTTTGGTGGTTCCTTCATATGTGACTTCTAGCTTATCCCATATTTCTTTTGCAGTTTTACATATGGAGATCTTGTCGTATTCAGATCCGCTAACTGCACAGTAAAGTAAACTTATGGCTTTAGCATTAGTTTGAATTACCTCATGTTGTTCTTTAGTAACCTCAAATGTTTCCAGATCAACTTGTGTGGTGAAGTATTTTATAGTGATTCCAGGGATGGTTTTGTCCCTTTCTTTATAACAACCCAGGCTTGGAAATCACTTGTTTTCACAAAGATTCAGAATCTATGAATGCCTGTCTTGTAGTATTGCTCCTGGAATTTGAAATGCTGCTATTTGATCACTTATAACGTGCTGTTAGGCGTCCTAAATGTGAGACCTGCTCTGATACCAATTGAAAGTTAAGAGAGGGGTGAATTGAAAATTTCTTACCACCAAGTTGACTATTGGTAGGCACTAGTCGACTCACTTGCAAGTTAGTTTAATAAACAGTGTATAAAGAAATGTAGGAAATAGAAATAGATAAGAACACAAGTTTTATACTAGTTCGGATCACCGATGTGGTGCCTATTCCAGTCCCCTTGGGTTTCAATTGTTTTCTTTAGAGATTTGAGTGAATGGGGTTTACAACGAATGTAGCTTGACAATCTAGGATTGTCTTCCTTGAAACACTGTTAATGACACAGCCTCTACCTGTCTAATTATTACTAACTTTTTATTTTTCTTTTGATTACAATTGTAGACTCTAGGGAGTATAAAGTATTGTGAAAGATAAAAGCTAGACAATGGTCTTGTTCAAGAGTAGTTGCGTACTTCTTCTTCTGAGGGTGCTGGATTTTTATACTTTGGTAGGTAGTCTGGGTGTAGCTCTTCAAGTAAGGAAACCCAAGGGATTTCATTCAATCAAGGATTATTGATGAGGATCGTTGATTGTGTAAATCATATCCATATCAAATATGTCCATGATGCTCCTTTCTTTTGTATGTTAGAAGATCCGTGCTTGGTAGTGAGATATCTTATTTCCTTTAAAGCTTCAGTCTTCTGTTCCTTTTCTTCTGGCCTGGTGGACTTGATTCCTTCCTTGACTTTTGCTGTATATATTCTTTCCTTTTAAGATCAATTAATCAAGGATTGATATCAATTAATCGGGGATAATTGTTATCTCCTTTCTTCATTTAGTCATTCTTTATGGTAACCTTGATTTGTGGGTCTTGTCTTAATTTCTAACTTGATTCTTGGTGATCTGCTACTTGTTTCATTTTGCCTGCAACAATACTTTTAGGTTAGTGTTTGTCATTATCAAAATTAATATTTGGAGGCTAACAGACTACACTACATTTAAGCTTGATGGTCCGGCAAGATAGTAGTGGAGAGAATATTCAGAGATTAGACCATCTGGGTCCCCTTCAATGACTTAGGCACAGTTCTTTGAGGCCTTTATGGGGATGTACATACCTTGTAGTGAGTGTGAGATACTTTGGGATGCATTATCGAGGCTAGAGAAGGGTTCTATAAGTGTGACAGAGTATGAGCAGAGGTTCCACGAGTTATCCAGGCATGCCACTATACTTTTGCCTATCGAGCATGAGAGAGTACGGTGCTTCATCAGAGTGTTGGGGTTTCAGCTTCACTTAGCTACAGAGAGTATGGTATCTTCGAGATAGTCATTTTTAGAGGTGCTTGAACATACCAATACCATTGTCTATTTATCACGAAGCCTATGGGAGAAGCGATAAGAGACCCTGGCATCATGGTAGCTACAATGTTTACCAGTTTTATAGTAGGGGTTCCTTCGGTAAAGGTAAGCAGCAGAGATACTTTTAGCCTACTAGGCCCATTAAAGTTTTACTACAACTTTCCGGTAGTAGAATCCAGTCAAGATACAGTGGTCAGAGCTCCGGTCAGTATTCGAGGGGTTTACACTATAGGTCTTTAGGCCGTGGTGGCAGCTCTGGTTCAATGGGTACTTCTCAGTAGGTCAAGGCCCCTCAAGGTTGTTATTTTGCTAGAGATTGTCCTCGGTACGGGTTGGCCGAGCCTTTAGTAGCTACTTAGCCTCTCAAGGCAGGGGCACTATCATCCAGAGGTGGTACTCAGAGTGCTAGAGGAGGATCTCAGAGTAGTAAAGATGCTCATGGTGGTGCTTAGCTGGGTAGGACTAGTGGTCGTGCAATTACTCAGCCTAGAGGCAGGCACAATAAATTGTATGCTATTCCTTGTAGGACAGAGGTAGAGGCTTTGGACTCAGTTATCACATGTATGATTTTAGTATGCCATCATCTAGCCTCTATTTTATTTGATCCGGGCTCTACCCATTCATATATATATCTGTGTACTTTGCTTCTCGATTGGGATTTTCTAGTAAGCCTTTACCTATGCTGTTGCATGTAGATACTCCCTAAGGTGATTCTTTAGTAATGGATCAGGTATTTAGATCCTGTGTGGTGATTGTTCAGGAGTATGACACTACTGTGGATCTTTTTATGTTTGATATGTTAGATTTTGATGTTATTCTGGGTATGGACTAGTTATCCCCTTATCATGCGGTCTTGGACTGCATTGCTAAGACACTTACCTCAGACATACCTGGTATGCCCCCGGGTGTGTGGCAGAGATCTATTAGTCATGCTTCGATGGGAATTATTTCTTATATCAGGATAAAAGTTTGGTGTCAAAGGGGTGTCTAGCTTACCTTTCTTATATTAGTGATGTTAGTGTCGAGGTACCCTCACTTGATTCTGTTCCTATAGTCCGAGAGTTTGCCAATGTCTTTCCTACTAACTTACTTGGCCTTCCACCTAAGCGTCATATAGGCTTTGCTATTGATGTCGAGCCGGGCACCAGGGCCATTTCTATTCCACCCTACTGTATGGATCCTATTGAGTTGTGGGTGCTTAGTGTTCAGGTTCCGGACCTTCTAGGTAAGGGTTTTATTCGGCTGAGTATTTCTCCATGGGGTGATCCTGTCCTATCTGTGAAGAAGAACGATGGCGCTATGCTTATGTGTATTGATTATCGATAGTTGATTAAGGTGACTATTAATAATAAGTACCCAATGCCGCATATTGATAACCTATTTGATCAGCTTTAGGGTGCAACCTTATTTTCTAAGATTGACTTGTGATTCAATTACCATCAGTTTAGGATTCGGGCAACGGACATCCCTAAGATAGATTTCAAGACTCGCTAAGACCATTACGAGTTCCTGGTGATTTCTTTTAGGTTGACCAATACCCCAGCCACATTTATAGACTTGATGAACCACATGTTAAGGCCCTATTTGGACTCCTTCGTGATAGTTTTCATTAATGATATCCTTGTATACTCGAGGAGTAAGGGGAGCACAAGTTGTATTTGAGGATTATGCTTTAGACTTTGAGAGATCAATGGCTTTATGCCAAGTTTTGGAATTATGAATTCTAGCTTGAGTCTATGGTATTCTTAGGGCACACGGTTTCCAAGGATGGGATCATGGTAGACCCGGTGAAGATTAAGGCAGTTCATGATTGGGCTACGCCCACTTCTTTGAATGAGATTCGAAGTTTCATTGGGTTGGCTGGTTATTACAGATGGTTTATCGAGGGCTTCTCTTCTATTGCATCGACATTTCCTAGAATAACTAGGAAGGATGTCCTATTTCAGTGGTTCGATGAGTGTGAGGTGAGCTTTCTGAAGCTCAAGGCCTTGTTGTCTATAGCTATGATATTGATTCTTCAAGTTGCCTTCTTACCCAAGTTGCTACTTCTCCATTAGCAAACCTCCATTGATGGATTTTCTCAAAGCTTGATTTTTCTTGGTTTATAACTGTACCTTTCGCTTTGGTTCTTCATAATTGGAAGGATTTCACTTCACTAGCTTGTTTCTCTCATCGTTGTAAGTAGTTATTACATTAATTTATGCTTTTACTCTTGAATTCCCTCTTTTATTCCTTAATTGCGCGGGTTGTTTTTCCCATTTTTTCTTGGCCAAATTCGCTCAAATTTAGAGCATGCACTCACGGGGAGTAGTGTGTTGATCGTGCGACTTTCCATTTCTTATTTCGAGTTGTGGGCCCTGTGAGCCTGCTTTTGAACCAGATTTTAACCCATCTATTATTATAGCAATATGGGTATCATTGGTCTTATTTTAATGTGTACTTTATGTTTATGATAGTTTGACCTCATTTCGAAGCTTCTCGGAGCAGTTTGGGCTTGGACATAGTCGTTCGAGCATCTTGTCATAGGATGACAGGTAGTTTATAGTTTAACTCTTCTAGACTTTGCATATATAGGCTATAAGGGTACTAATTAGCATCTTTGGGTTGGATTTATTAGCTTGGTATCCAAGACCTTGTCCAATCTTTCATATCCGTATTATTTCACTCGTTTTGTTGTAGTTTCTTATATAACCCTTCTGGTCCTGTGTGGCCTTGTATTTGAATTTGGACCATATATGGTGGGTTATTTGGGAATGTATGTGAGTATCGGACATCATTACTGTTATTATAGACCTGCGTATATCTATTGTAGAACGATTAGAGCCTGTGTAGGGCCAATAGTTTGATGGTGAGCAATTTGGCTACTGGTTGTGTTTGAAAATGCCATTATCATGCATATAAATAAATTCTCTATATATTTTACTACTGTTTGGTCTTCGAGCCAACTATTGATGGTTTTCTAAACCTTGCATGGTTTCGAGGGCCTGTTCTCAAGAAAATGGTTATAAATGATTTAGAATTGACTTTTGTGGATCATCGTGAGGTAAGAGAGTTAAAAAGATGATTTTCTCACAGTTTTTCACACTTATACTAGACTTAGCAAAGCCGGAGTCTCAGACTTGCTTTACTATTGGTTTGAAACTATACTAGGCTCGGTCGGACGGAGAAACAGACTGGTTTTACTACTATTTTAGACCCGATTACATCCGGGCACCCTTATTGGGGTTTTTTGAGATTCAGTTCAGTGTTTTAGCCCTGGATAGGCTCCAGGCATGCATTTTTGAGACTTTGGCTGCGAATTTTAACCCGAATACACTCCGGACTGTTATTGAGACTTGAGATTTAGTATGCGGCAGAGGACCTCCATAGACCTTGCCGATCCGGACTAGAGGCTACATGTTGATTGTGCCGGAGAAGGGGTATACAATGTAGTTGAGTTATACGGGTTGTTTCCTTCCATGGATCCTACCTGATGGGCCCATAGATTCCGGGGGAGGTACATACAGAGTTACTGTTCCACCTGGTATTCACTATTGCATCATATCATTCATTTATATGAGATTCCACCCTTGTTTGATATTTGCTTATTGTACGCTCCGATAGTATGGGATGCCGGAGGGTTTTTCTTTACTTGTATGAATTCCTTGGGTGTGTGGGCTCCCATTGAGACTGTAGGTAGATCTATTTTTATTTTCTCGCGATATTGATCCTTATTATGGTTACATTTGATAATTGGTAATTGAGAGTTGTATCATATACATTGGTTCTATTGATGGTTATACTTGGGCTATCAGTTGATTATTCCTGACTTGAGAGTGTTATTACTAGCATGACTGGGTTATTAGTCTTGTTTTCGAGCATGATTAGTTTTATTTCCTTTCCTTCTTCCCTTTTTACTTGAGTTTACCAGTATACTGCTTATTTCTAAAACTCTTTTTATATATTATTATTGCGAGGACCCCAGGTGCGTCATTTCTTTCCTTTCCCTGTGTCTGTGAGATATATATTTCTAGTAGCTAGCCTAGCATGTTGTTTTCTTCTTGTATCTCTCTGTGCTAGCTTCCGTGTACCTATTCGTTGCTTCATTGACTACTTGTTTCATATCTGCTATATTATTGCCTTTATATCTTATATATGCCCAGTCGGCCTATGATACCTAGTGGGTATCCGTTGTTTAGCAATTGGTGCTCATACTACACTCTGCATCTTACTAGTACAGATCCTAGTATGGGCCATCACCGCTGATCCATTTGAGACTCGTACGGGATGATCTTTTGGACCTCATTTCAGAGCTTCGCGGAGCAGTTCGGGCTTGGACAACATCGTTCGAGCATCTTGTCATAGGACGACAGGTACGTTATAGTTTAACTCTTCTAGACTTTGTATATATAGGCTATAAGGGTACTAATTAGCATCCTTGGGTTGGTTTTATTATCTTGGTACCCAAGACTTTGTCCAATCTTTCATATCCGTATTATTTCACTCGTTTGGTTGTATAATTCCTTGTAGTTGCTTATATAACCGTTGTGGTCCTGTGTGGCCTTGTATATGACTCTGGACCATAGATGGTGGGTTATTTGGGAATGTCTGTGAGTATTGGACATCATTACTGTTATTATAAAGTTGTGTATATATGTTGTAGAACGATTAGAGGCTGTGCAGGGCCAATAGGTTGATGGTGAGCCATTTGGCTACTGGTTGTGTTTGAACATGCTATTATCATGCATATAAAGAGATTTTCTATATATTTCACTATTGTTTGGTCTTCGAGCCAACTATTGATGGTTTTCTAAACCTTGCATGGCTCTGAGGGCCAATTCTCGATAAAAATGGTTATAAATGATTTTGAAGTGACTTTTTTGGATCTTCTTGGGGTAAGAGAGTTAAAAAGATGAATTTCTCACAGTGTTTCACACTTATACTAGACTCAGCAGAGCCGAAGTGCCAGACTTGCTTTACTGTTGGTTTGAAACTATACTAGGCTAGGTCAGACCGAGCAACAGACTGGTTTTACTATGGTATTAGACCCAGTTAAGTTTGGGCACCCTTATTGGGGGTTTTTGAGACTCAGTTCAGTGTTTTAGCTCCGGATAGGCTCCGGGCATGCATTTTTGAGACTTCGGCTGTGTATTTGGATCCAAATACATTCCGGACTGTTACTAAGACTTGAGATTTAGTATGTGGTAGAGGACCACCATAGACCTTGCCGATCCGGACCAGGGGCTAGATGTTGATTGTGCCGAAGGAAGGGTATACAGTGTAGTTGAGTTATAGGGGTCGTGTTCTTCCATGGATCCTACCTGCTGGGTCCCATAGATACCGGAGGAGGTATATACAAAGTTACTGTTCCACCTGGTATTCACTATTGCATCATATAATTCATTTGTGTGAGATTCCACCCTTGTTTGATATTTGCTTATTGTAAGCTCCGGTAGTATGGGATGCCGGAGGGTTTTTCTTCACTTGTATGAATTCCTCGGGTGTGTGGGCACCCGTTGAGACTATAGGTAGATCTATTTTTATTTTCTTGCGATATTGATCCTTATTATGGTTACATTTGATGATTGGTAATTGAGAGTTGTATTATATACGTTGGTTCTCTTGATGGTTATACTTGGGCTATCAGTTGATTATTCTTGACTTGAGAGTGGTATTACTAGCATGACTGGGTTATTAGTCTTGTTTTCGAGGATAATTAGTTTTATTTCTATTCCTTCTTCCCTTTTTAACTGAGGTTACCAGTATACTGCCTATTTCAAAAACTCTTTTTATATATTGTTATTGCGAGGACCCCAGGTGCATCATTTCTTTCCTTTCCCTGTGTTTGTGAGATATATATTTCTAGTAGCTAGCCTAGCATGTTGGTTTATTCTTGTATCTCTCTATGCTAGCTTCCATGTACCTAATCATTCCAATATTGACTACTTGTTTCATATCATCTAAATTATTGCCTTTATATCTTAAACGTTCCTAGTCGGCCTATGATACCTAGTGAGTATCCATTGCTTAGAAATGGGTGCTCATACTACACTCTGCATCTTTCTGGTGCAGGTGTGGGCCATCATCACTGATCTATCGGAGACTCGTGCGGGCTGATCTTTTAGACTATACGAGGCTGAGGGTGAGCTCTTGACGAATGGAGCTTCGCTTTTAGTTCATCTTTTGTATTATGTACTCTTTTGCTATTCGGAGACATATGTATATATACATTTGGATCCTTTGTACTATGTTGATATAGTTCTAGCTCATATACTATGATACCAGGTTTTGAGTTTGGTTTAGCTTCCGCTTATGCATTCCTGTTGCTTATTTCTTTATCTTGTTCCCTTGCTTCCACTTATTTACTGTTCTTCCGTATGCTTGTTAGCTGGTAGCCCATTATTAATAATTCTGGCCTACGTGGATTGGTTCACCTACTGGGGGATTGTAGGTGCCATTTTTACCAAGAAATTGTGTCATGACAGAAATTGAGTCATATAAACTGGGACGTGGGAGTATGTGATTATTTATATATTTTTATTAATAAATAAAAGGAAGAGACACACCTATTGAGAAGAGTTGTGTCCCTTTAAAATTATATATGAGTTCTCCTGTGAGAAACAAATGACCCCATTTTCTCTATAGAAAAACAAAATAACCAAAAGAAAAAACTCTTCTCCTTCTTGCTTCTCTCAAGTACTTGCGAAAAAGTTCTTAGAAGATTATTTCTCGAAATGAAGACCAAATTTTTATAACAAGTACACGATTATAGACTGCGGCTATTTTAGTGTAATTCATGTTTATATACATTTGATGGCACTAATTGACTAGTGAAACAAATTCAATGATCCTACAAACTATGTGTATGATTTTATCCTTCAACTCCTATTGAGGCATGGAGTAGAATAAGACCAGTTGTCAAACACTTAAAAATCTTTGATTTGATATGCTATTATCATGACCCTTCAGTCAAAAGAAGCAAACTTGAACTGAAAGGTGAATTGGGGATCTTTATTGGTTATTCATTACAAACAAAGGGTTATAGAGTTTTTAACTTGCAAAACAAAAAGTATTTCCATTAGAAGAGATGTAGTAATGAATGAACATTCTTGTTGGAACTGAGATAAGGAGAAGATTGATGTACCCCACCCCCGCCCACCCAACTCACAACCAACAATCCACCCCCACCTTACCCCAACCCCTCCACCTCCTTTCACGACCCTACCCCATCCCCACCCTACCCCGAACCTACCCCTTTTATACTCAGAGTCAGACACTAAGTAGTTTTCAGATATTGAATTCTAAAGTAGAAAAAAAAAGAAAAAAAAGAATTCTAAAGTAGAGTATTATTTACTCATAAAAATATGGATAAATATGGGTCAACATATTTTTTACCCAACCCATTTATTACCCAATAACTTTTACCCATATGAAATATCGGCGGATTAAATTATTACTCATTTTATGTTGACCCATTTTTAACCCGCCCAAATTTGACCCGACCCGTCCATTTGCCACCACTAATTACTAGTAAAATGATACATCTCAAAACCTTAAATTTCTTTTTTTTATTTAGTTTCTAGCAGGTTCATGAGAATACAAAAAATAAAATAATTTATCTTTCTTACTGGAACTACTCTAGGCAAAACATGACTTTTGTGCAATCTTTTGTTGAGGAAGTCAGATAGAGATGTACTTGAACCCTTTTGATTGGGAGCTCTGCTTTCCACTTTACTGTCACAACTACTAGACCTTAAAAAAAACATCAGATCCAAAATTACACCCAAAAAGCTAAACGGAGAGATTTAACAAGAAAACTGAAGTTTATTCATAGAATTTAAATTAAGCATCAAAAGTGAAACCCCAGATTACAAACGAGGTAAGGTCGGGATACACTCTACCCTCTCCGAACCCCACTTTGTAGGATTTCACTAGGTACGTTATTATTGTTGTTGTAATGTAGACTTCTTTATAAGGAAAAGGGAATGGCAGAATACACTCCAGCAACTCCTTTTTGTAAAATATTGTATGCACAACAGCTACAACAACAGCTTACATGGATCCTATAGTGTTAAATAGATCTTGGCTTTTACCCCTATAACAAAAAAGAATTAACTTTTAGCACTAAGAATTGAAAGTATTTTCTAGTTTATACACTTGTTTTGTCTCATACTTTGGACATGCAAATTATTACCAAGATCCAAGAACAATGTTCCGAAGACCAAGGAAATGAAGGATGTGAAGAGAAGTCTAACTGCAGTATAAGCAGGACTACGCCAGTATGACCAATGTTATTTCCAAAGGCAAGCCATACATTGTCTAGAACATTGAGTTTTTAGTATCGAAATACAGGTCTTGTAAAAGGCTGATTGGTTGTATAAATCAACAAAATCAACCCCTAACATCATTTCTTGAGCTGAGGTTGTGACTCCTAACATCCTAATTGTGTGGTTGTAGCCATTTTCTATTTTACTTTCCCTAGGCATTGACTGAATACAAGAAAACACAGTTTAGTATTTGATCATATAAGCTCAAAATTCGAATGCTCTCTTTCACTTAGACAACTTACCTCAAATATTTGATCAAATGACAAGAATGGTGATCCAATGGACCAACATATATCTCTTTTCTTCCTCTTTTCATTAGAAAGAGCTGCAAAGTGGTATTTATATTAGTACTAATTTTTGGGAACGTGCGTTGCACGTTTATCCTAAAATACTTAATACAAATTTTGCAAATGATATATTTTAAATGGCATATATATTATTGAACCTTCTTTGTGTTATAAAATGAAATCAAAACATACAAAAAAGGTAACAACATGTAAATTAAGGATAGAAAATCTTGCAAACTTGATATTACTTTACTAATATATATAGTACTTTCATTTAAAGATGTCACAACCAGATTTCTTAGATCATGATGGCACCTACAATCCCCCAGTAGGCGAACCAATTCCCGTAGCCCGGAGCGGTCAGTAATGGGCTACTACCTAACCAATACGCATGATAAGCTGAAATAAACGGAAGCAGAATAAGATAAATACACGCAGAAGCAAATCCTTAATATATAAATACACAAGAACACTACACCAACCCCAAGACTTGGTATCGTTAGTACAGAAGCTTCTAAATAGAATACAAGTGTTAGAAGTAATAAAATTATAAGTACAACTATCTCCGAATACATAAAGAGTAACAGTAACAAGGATGAGATGTGGTCAAGCCCCGGTAGTTAGGCGCTCACCCTAGTCACGAGTATCCAATAGTTGCACGAGTTTCCACATGATCAACGGCGAAAGCTCACACTAATATCTACACCAAAGAGTGCAAAAGTGTAGTATGAGCACCAATTGCTAAGCAATGGGTACCCAGTAGGAATCATCGGCCGACTGAGTGTATATAGATTATAAAAGCAATAATAAGCAGAATACAAGGAAACAGTCACAAAAAACAAGGAGGAAGCACAAGGAACCTAGCACAAAGAGTAATTAAACAAAGAGTTACAAGTATAGCATGCTAGCACAAAATATATACATACACAGAAACACAGGTGAAAGAAGGAAGAAGGACGCACTTGGGATCCTTTCAACAACAGTACATATAAAAGAGAGTTCAAAGAGATGGCCGGTATACCGATAACCTCAAAAATATAGTGAAGGAAGGAAAGTAGCCAACAGTCAAACTAGTATTCACTTAGTAACAAAAACATACTTAAGACATCAAATTCAAAATAAGAATAGATGTAATCGACTCAGAAGTATAAGGCTATGATGGAATAACTAAACCACAAGTACCCAAATCCGCTTATTAACAATCAGGACAAGAATAGAATTTAATATCCCACAACTGATTGGAAGGATACACAATTAGTAGCTCAATACTATGGGACCCACTAGCCCCTCAAGAATCTCAGTCCAAAAGTCAGAGCCTCAACAGGCTAAAAACCACTAACCCAACAAGACACCAAAGGTCAAAACTAGTTCTACAAAATGAAAGGAGTAATATAATCTACCTACAGTCCCAATGGCTTCTCATACAACCGAGGAACACAATAATGTGAAAACAAACCCTCCAGCTGCTCATACAACAAGAGCGTACACTGAGCACACAACAAACAAAGGTGGAATCGGGTCACAATATGCATGATGACATATAATAAATTTGGTGTGATACTAGAACTGTATGTTACCCCCTCCAGTACCTATAAGGCCCAATAGAGGCAGGACCCATGGAAGGACACTGCTCGTGTTCATCTACTACACCGTATACTCGTCCTCCGACATAAGCAGCCCAAAGCTCTTGCTCTTGGATCGGCAAGGTCCATAGAAGTCCACTCATAGACCACATACTAAAACCACAAATCTCAATATGTAACTCAATAGATCGAACCTCGTAGTACATGCCCGAAATCAAACCGGGTCTAAAACAGTAGTAGTAATATCAAAGACCATCTCAAAGGGTGCCCAAAGTATATTCGAGTCTAAAATCAATAAGTAAATCCTCAATAACCCTCTCAAAGGGTGCCTGAAGCATAGCCGAGTCTAAAACCATTGTAAAATATGTGTAGCACTCTGGCATAGCCGAGTCTAGTATCACTAAGAAAACCAGTAAGAAAATCACATAGTACCGCTTTTATTTCAAGGAAATCCACCAGCCAATTTCAAATCTCGTTTTATCATCATTTACCGAAAATGGGCCCTTGAGGCTATGCAAAGTTTAGAAAAACATTTATAGTCGGCCCGAAGCCAAATCAACAGAAAAACCTTTTTCTCTTGAATGATATGCTCGTAAATAATATAAGTTAGCCCAACGGCTCACAAATATTCCAAGTGGCCTTGCACAGGCTCAATAGCTCTACAACAGACATAACCAGCCTAGAATAATATCTCTATGTCCGGGACTCACGTGCATTCCTAAATAACCCAGCGTCTATATTCCAGAGTCAATACAAAGACGCACAGGACCATAAGGGTAATATATAATACTACACGAATACTACAAACAACGTATGAAATAAATGGATAGAAAAGGCGAACAAGGTCTGAGAGTACCAACCTATAACAACCTACCCAAGGATACTAATTAGTGCAGATATAGTCTATATACGCAGAGTCTATATAGGGGAAACCATAACCTACATGTCTTTCAACGACTAGCTGCAAGAACGGTGTTGCCCAAGCTCGAACTGCTTCAAAAATCTCCAATTTGCAAAAACCCTATCAGAACAATATTCTATGCATCAATACGAAGCTAACGGTACTCATATTGCTAATATTTTAGTCGGGTTGAAATCTGGGTCACCAGCGGGCCCATAGGCCTCGCAACCTGAAACTAAAAATGAAAATACCATCGTGTTCCCCACATTCCCGGGAGAATATGCTCAAAATTTTAGCTAAAACGGACAACAAATAGGGCTCCAAAATAGCCCACCCATTTAAGAATTTAAAGAAGAAACAATGGAGAAATCGAGAATTAAAGAGAGGACTTATCCGTTTTAGAAGCCAATTAATGAGCAAGGAGCGTCACAACAACACCGTCCAACCAGTAGGGAACAATTTTTGAGGAATTTGGAGATTTGGAGGTCTTTGGCCATGGAGGAATGAAGTTGTTATTTTTGGGAAATGAAGGAGAAGGAAGGAAAAATGCCAACTTAAGATGATTGCCTTACCTATGCGAACTCGGGCAAGGTATCTCCTAGGCGAAGGCAAAAAGAGAGGCTGCATGCCATGGCCTATGCGAACGCGACCATGGCCCGCGTAGGTGAAGAACAAAGGTTGGGTGGCTGGAATTGCCCTAAGCGAATGTGGCCAAGGTCCGCGTAGGAAAAGAACAAAATTGGGGCGGCTGGAATTGCCCTATGCAAATGCAGCCAAGGCCCGCGTAGGCGAAGAACAAAATTGTGCTATGACAGCAACCAGCTGGCAAGAGTAGATTTTCACACTTTGGGTCCTTGAAAATGCATCCGGGGTCCCACGAACAAAAATAAGCTGAGCTATTCAACTAGAAATAGCGTTCTAGATCCAATGGAATCGATGAAAATCCCATCGGGGGTCAATTTACTAAAAAGTAGGCCCCGCGCCCAAAATCAACCTTTAGGCCAACAATTCCTAAAATGGAATTCAAGGGCCCAAAATCATGTTTGGAATCCTCGGGGCTGAACCAATGGTCCCTCTAGACTAAACTCGATATTTTATAGCTAACAACACAGAAAAAAATTTCATCTGAGGCCGTCTTCTCCCAATGTTGACCAAATTCAACCATACAAGCCCAACTGGCCTGAAAACGCAGAATGAGAGAGATTTCCATTCTGAATAGCTTCCGGATCCTGACCAATGGTCAAACTAGACCAAAGTCCACGCTCCGTAGATAACAAAACTGTCGAAATTCAATTGAGAGCACGATAGCAAAGAATGTTGACCAAAGTAAATGATTTCCAAAGTTTAAGCTCTAAAATAAGGAAACGGCCATAAACACCAAACAAACGGCCTGGGCACCAAACTACCGGTCCCAGCAAGTCCTAAATGACTTGGGGCCACTACATGCAAGCTCTAACAGTACAAGAAGGGCAAAAACACAAGAATGACCGAAAATGTCATTACATCATCCACTACTAAAAAGACTTTTGTCCTCGAAAGTCTGGAAAGAAGGAAAGAATAGAGACTTGAGAACAACCGATACAAAGCCTGCACCACTCTCTCAAAAACTTGGGTAGCCTCTATGACAGAACGACACCCAAAAAAATAGATCTAATGGAAGGAACCAAGCCTTAACTCCTTACTAGCCAAACTTGATTCCAACCCTTTATTCCACAACCCCAAGGGCTTGCCAACTCAAACTGAATATAGAGAATCTTAATCGAAAAGCACCGACACAACATCAAAACCAGAGAAACAAGGCGATCAACACACAAAACTGGAATAATCAAAACCACAACTAAGTTTACCAGAAAAGCCATCAACCCAAAACTCTAACTCATGAACCCGCTGATCCTCAAAACCTTTTATTCTGACCCAAATCCTGTTGCATCATAATCTTGAAACTTCATATAAGTCAAACACTCGATCCACCCTTGATACATCATGGATCCACCAGAGATCTATAGTTCAAACTACACTCAACCACGAATAAAGTAACCTTTATACACAAACTCTATCAACTCTAGCCGTAGTCTACTAGCCTTTGCCATCCAAGATAACAACCCGTAGCATACACTCGAAAACTAGAGTTACCTACCCCGACTGACCATCAACCAACTAACAAACACGTTTGCTAACATCAGACTCGCTAACTGAACCCAACTGGACAACCCATCTGAACCTGACTGTAGCTTGCACACCAGGGTTAGGAAAAGCATGAATGAATGCCCTTTGCTGACGGAGAACCTTCTGACTATAGAACGAACCCAACCTCACTGAATTGACTGGAAGCAAATTAAACTGGGAAACCTGCCCAAATGACCCAAGCTAAAACCAAGACCCTGCAGGTAGGGTGGTAAGCCTACGATGAAGTCTGTGACCAATGATCAAGCTCCAAGCTCTAGAATTACCGCTACTGCTCTCATTACTCGAACACCATTCGGGTTTAAGATCACCTTACTAGTCTCAACTCAAAAGGAAGTCCACCATGCCGCGAATATCAAGTCAAACACTCTGTTGGCAAAGTAAAGGTGCCTAATGCCCAAGGTCACCATCTAGCTGTCAAATTTTTTTGTAAGCCTTCAATCTTACCTATTATCTCAAAACCATTCCATTTACTGTACCCGCACACAAACCACCAACTCCAAAAGTACCAAACACACCACAACCCCTAGCTTACACCAACAGAGTCTAAGCAATGTTGAAGTCCCACACAAAAGGCAACCTCTGAAGAAATAACTAATCAAGCTTCAAAACCCTCATAATACAAAGGCGACCACCAACCTCAAAGTATCATTAGAACCCACAATAGCCTCGCTAGTCTCAACCCGCACTATTTGATCACACATAATACACTACCACTAATTCTCAAACTTATGCCACTGAGTCTGTCCAACCAAGGTAGAAGGAACCTCGTACTATCACGAACACCGCTAAAATCTGGAATGTCTAGTCTAACTAAGAGGTTAGCCAAGGACTGGGTGTGCAAGGCCAACAACCATTCCGAACCCGAAATAAAAAATCTAGGTTTCTCGCACCATTACCTCCTGACACAAGGATGCGGCAACCAAAGGGAAACTTCCTCAAACTACCCGAAGTAGTCTGCTAAGCCACGATTCTGAAATCCATCACTAATTTTACCAATCATTGCTCTCGTCGAACCCATGAAGAGACTAATACACCATCGAAGAACACTATTAGGACTGAAGCCAACTAGGCCCTGAATCCATAATTTTCCCATACGTAGATGCTACCAAAACTTGGATTATTCAACGAACATAACAAGGATATCACAACTGATGCAATGAGTCCCCAAAGGTATTACTGGAAATTACCACTACCTCAATCTCATACTAGAAGGTATCTGACCTTGAGTGTATCAAAGGAAATTCGCAAACCAAATGAAACTATTTCTTAGAATGCGTTGCACCTTAAAAATTCTTTCTCAAATGAAACCTGGAGCTACACTTTTAGCTCCCACAACTCTTATTAGTAATACTTAATACGACGGAAAAAGGGCGGGCCGAATGCCTAACTTAACCAAAAATGCTATAGTTAAAATCCAACCATAATTCCATAATTCCACAGTCAAACCTCAGTCACGACGCTACAATCAACACTTAGCCAAATAGATAAAGCCAGAACCTGACCATAATTCCATACTCAAACTCGATTCTATCAACCAGAACTGGGGAGAGCAAAAGGGAACTCAACCAGACTTAGAACATGAGGAAAACATGAAAGCAACCTATACCTGCTAACTTACCAAACAAAACAATTAAGGAAGGTCGATTCAAATCACCCGCGAGAGGCAAAACTGACCAATTCTCACTAGCATTACCAACGCCACTCAACTTATGACAGGGCCTCAAACTTCGGCAACAGCATCAGGAACCTCTACCCCCAGTCCACCAAGAGGGGCATCAGACTGATGGGATCTAACTCTAGTTTTAGTAGTCGAAGCTGAAGGCTCAATTATCCCATGTCGGGGATAATATCTAAGATAGTGACCAACCAATCCATAATCGTAACGACCCAAGAAAGTTTAGCCCAGACGCACGGTGCCGATTGACTTTGGACGGATACCTGAACCGCCTGGCTGACAACTACCTCTAAGCACCCAGGGACCACCCTTACAACTCTGCACACTACCTCTCATTGCCTTGGGACCATCCCTACTACCCCTACACTCTACCTCTTGCCAGTGGTACTGGATCCCTGGGAGATAACATATGCTGACCCTACTGACTGGAAGGTGGGATCGTGGGACAATCCCTAGAAAAGTGCCCATACACACCGCACTGAAAGTAAATCCCACTGTGTACATACGGGCGAGGAGATCTCACTAAACCTGACCGGCCACTATGGCCTACACAACCTGAAAGAGAACCTCAACGAACTTGACCCATACCAAATCCACTCTGCTCGATATACCCTGTACCACTACCCTTTGAAACCTGTGGAGTAACAAAAACTGGCCAGGTAGATAAGAAGCAATGGAACCTATCTCTTGTGGAGAACCTCCTACCTCGAGTCTAAAAACCTCGGAAACTGCCCTGGCAATGATATCTCTTAGCACTACCTCCATAAGCCTCATGGTATAAACCTTTGATAGCCCAAGCATGATCCACTACCTGAAGGAAGGACATCCCAACTATAACCAAATGCTTGATCTCCAAACGAAGTGGTGAAATCAAACCTCCAACAAAGCTTTGAACCCTATCAAACTCTGAAGGCACAACCCTAGCAGTATGTCTAACCATCACATGAAACCTCGCCTCATACTACAATACCGACATACTTCCTTACTAAAGAGATGGAAACCCAACTCTAACTAAAGGACTACTAGAAGAACCGGATACTGCCCTACCCTGAGGCACTGAAACACCCACCGGAGGACTCGGAGTCCTTACCACAGCGCCCTGAAGAACTGGGTATCATGAAACCCTACTGGAGGCTGGGCTGACCCCACACTGCCTATCTGATGTAATCATCTCTCACTCTGAAGTCCCAACGCTGACGGAAGCACTGAAGCAAAAGGCACAAAAGCCTTGACATCACCCGCGGTCGCACTCGTCTTAGGCATCTGAGAAGGAATGAAACAATCAAAGTTTAGAGGTTGATAGAGCCAGGAAAGCACGATAAGGAGACAAGAAGATGGAACTCTTCCTAACAATGCCATGCAGCCTCTCATTGATAGGATACATATGTCATCATACCAATCCGCAAGACTCTACTTAGAAACTTGCTTCTGTACCATAACACCGGTGAACCTAGGCTCTGATACCAAGCTGTCATGACCTAATTTGTCAGATCATGATGACACCTACAACCCCCCAGTAGGCAAACCAATTCTCATAGCCTGGAACGGTCAGTAATGGGCTACTACCTAACCAATACGCATGATAAGATTAAATAAACAGAAGCAGAATAAGATAAATACATGCGGAAGCAAAGCCTGAATATATATAAATACTAGAACACTACACCAACCCCAAGACTAGGTATCTTTAGTACAGGAGCTTCTAAATAGAATATAAGTACTAGAAGTAACAAAATGATAAGTACAACTGTCTCTGAATACATAAAGAGTAACAATAATAAGAATGAGATGTGGTCAAGCCTCGGTCGTTAGGCGCTCACCCTAGTCTCAAGTATCCAGTAGCTACATGAGTCTCCACATGATCAACGATGAAATCTCACACTATATCTGCACCAATGAGTGCAGAAGTATAGTATAAGTACCAATTACTAAGCAACAGGTATCAAGTAGGTATCATCGGCCGACTGAGCGCATATAGATTATAAAAGCAATAATAAGCAGAATACAAGGAAACAGTCACAGAAAAAAAGGAGGAAGCACAAGGAAACTAGCACAAAGAGTAATTCAACCAAGAGTTAAAACTATAGCATGCTAGCACAGAATATATACATACACAGAAAAACAGGTGAAAGAATGAAGAAGGACGCACCTGGGATCCTTGCAACAACAGTACATATAAAAGAGAGTTTAAAGACATGGGCGGTATACCGGTAGCCTAAAAAATATAGGGAAGGAAGAAAATCAGCCAACAGTCAAACTAGTAATAACATAGTAACAAAAACATACTTAAGACATCAAATTCAAAATAAGAATAGACATAATAAACTCACAAGTATAAGCCTATGATGGAATAATTAAACCACAAGTACCCAAATCTGCTAATCAATAACACGGACAATAATAGAATTTAATACCCCACAACAACTAAAAAGGCTGCACAATCAATATCTCAATACTATGGGACCCACTAGCCCCTCTAGAATCTCATTCCTAAAGTCGAAGCCTCAATAGGCTAAAAACCACAAACCCAACCAGGTACCAAAGGTCAAAACTAGTTCTACAAAATGAAAGGAGTAACATAATCTACCTAAAGTTCCAATGGCCACCCATACAACTGAGGAACACAATCAAGTGAAAACAAACCCTCAGGCCGCCCATACAACCAGAGCGTACACTGAGCACACAACAAACAAGGGTGTAATCGGGTCACAAGATGCATGATGACGTATGATGAATCTAGTGTGATACAAGAATCTATGTTACCCCCTCTGATACCTATAAGGCCCAATAAAGGCATGACCCATGGAAGGACACTACTCGTGTACCTATACTACATCGTACACCCCTCCTCCGGAATACGCAACCCAAAGCTCTTAGTCCTAGATCGGTAAGGACCATGGGGGTCTACTCATAGACCACATACTAAAACCATGAATCTCAATATGTAACTCAATAGACGGAACCTCGTAGTACATGTCCGAAATTGAAACGGGTCTAAACCAGCAGTAGTAATCTCAAAGACCCTCTCAAATAGTGCCCGAAGTATATCCGGGTCAAAAATCAGTAAGTAAAGCCTCAATATCCCTCTCAAAGGGTGCCCGGAGCGTAGCTGGGTCTAAAACCATCGTAAAATGTGTCTAACACTCAACCATAGCCGATTCTAGTAACAGGAAGAAAACCAGAAAGAAAATCATATAGTACTGCTTTTATTTCAAGGAAATCCACCAGCCAGTTCCAAATCTCGTTTTATCATTATTTATCAAAAATGGGCCCTCGAGGCCATGCAAAGTTAGAAAAATATTTATAGTCAACCCGATGCCAAATCAGTAGTAAAACATGCAGAAAAACCTTTTTCTGATGAATGATATGCTCGCAAATAATATAAGTTAGCCCAACATTTCACAAACATACCTACCGGCCCTGCACAGGCTCAACAACTCTACAATAGACATAACTAGCCTAGAATAATATCTCTATGTCCGGGACTCACGCACATTCCCAAATAACCCACCGTCTATGTTCTAGAGTCAATACAAGGTCACAAAAGACCACAAGGGTAATATACAATACTACACGACTACTACAAATAATGTATGAAATAAACGGACAAAAAAGGCGGACAAGGTCTGAGGGTACCAACCTATAACAACCCACCCAAGGATAGTAATTAGTGCAGTTATAGTCTATATACACAGAGTCTAGATAGGGGAAACCATAAACTACCTGTCGTCCAATGACTAGCTGCAAGAATGGCGTTACCCAAGCTCGAACTGCTCCAGCAAGGATCCATGGAAGGACACTACTCTTGTACTTCTACTACATCGTACACCCCTACTGTCTTGGCCTATGCGAATGCGGCCTAGGCGTCGCCTAGGAAAAGTGAAAAAGAGAGGTGGCCTGCCATGGCCTATGCGAACACGGCCATGGCTCGCGTAGGTGAAGAACAAAGTTGGGGCAGTTGGAATTTTCTTATCCGAACACGACCAAGGCCCACGTAAGTGAAGAACAAAATTGGGGCGGCTCGAATTGCCTTATGCGATCACGGCCAAGGCCCGCGTAGGTGAAGAACAAAATTGTGCTATGACAGAAACTAGCTGCCAAGGGCAGATTTTAACACTTTGAGTCCCCGGGAACGCATTTAGTGTCCCACAAATAAAAACAAGCTGAGTTATTCAACTAGAAATGGCATTCCAGATCCAATGAAATTGATAAAAATCCTATCGGAGGTCGATATAAAAAAAAGTGGGCCCCGCGCCCAAAATCAACCTTTAGGCCAACAATTCCTAAAATGGAACCCAAGAGCTGAAATCAAGTTCAGAAGTCTCGGGACCCGAACCAATGGTCCCTCTAGCCTCAACTCGACATTCCGGATCTAACAACGCTGATGGAATTTCCATCTGAGGCCGTCTTCTCCAAATATTGACCAAAGTCAACCATACAAGCCCAACTAACCTATAAACACAGAACAAGAGAGATTTCCACGCTGAATAGCTCTCGGATCCTTTCCAACGTTCCAATGAGACCAAAGTTCACGCTCCGGAGCTAACTGAATTGTCAAAATTCAATTCCGATCATGATAGCTAAGAATGTTGACCGAAGTCAACAATTTCCAAAGTTTAAGCTCTAAAATAAGGAAACAGCCATAAAGACCAAACAGACGGCCTGGGCACCGAACTATCGGTCCCAGCAAGTCATAAATGATTTGGGGCCGCTACAGAAAATTTCTAACAATACAAAAAAGTCAAAAACACGAGAATGACAGAAATGGTAATTACAAAAGATTAATAAATATATGCATATATATTGTGAGAAATTAACCATAATGCATGAAAAATTAAAACTAAACTTATATATATGTTGAATACTGTCATGATGAATCAAAAATGATCAAAAGTCATATGAATCTTGTTTCGACTAATTAAACACATGACTATTAAAAAAAATTAAAAAAATGGAGATAACTGTATAATAACTATTGCAGAGCATAAAAATGAAAATACAATATCGCGCATGAAAATACTAACCTAGCATCCGAAACCAAAATATATAGAACAATAAGCTACCAATTGTTATGCTTCAATAAGTACCTGAAATGGAAGATGATGGAGAAGAAGAAGTGAGTTAAAGAATAAAGGGTTACAAAGATTATATTGTATATAAAATTATAATCCGTAAGCACAAACAATTATCTTCAATAAAAATAAAGAAAATTAAAATGCAAATGAGGAATAAGTTAAAGGAAAAAAATATGAGAGATATTATACATTTTCATGAATACTCATAAAAGAGTGATAAATAAACAAATATAGCGAATAAATCTGCAACTTGCCACTTTTAGTGAAGAAGGTTATACTCTTGACCGATGAGTCCATTTACATAAGCTGATTAGTGAACAAAATTTAAGATATTAAATAAGATAATTCACTATCTACTTAATGTAGTAACCGAAGAAAATCAAAAGTTGCTCAATTTAGGAGGTGTAATGATTTTGTACCACTTACTGCAATCTATTCAAATTCTGTGTTGTCATCGTTCGATTAATTTTGTACTACTTACTGCAATAATTTTCCTTCTCAACCTTTAGATTTTAATTAAAACGTACATTCAATGTTTAATCTTTTTAACTTCTAACAATTATTATATATTCATGCAATCAGCCATTTATGATTTAACACTTTCCAACTTTGAGTATTTAATATTTAATATAATATAATATTATTATTATTTAATATTTAATTAATTAAATATTTTATAATATTTTAATTTAGTGTAGAGGTAAAATGGTAATCTAATTTTTAACTTTGAAGTTTTTCACTTTTAATATAATATGATAACACTTTCCAACTTTTAGTATTTAGTATTTAATATTTGTATAATATTTTAATTTAGTGTAGGGGTAAAATGGTAATCTAATTTTTAACATTGAAGCTTCCAACTTTTAATATAATATGATATGATTCCATAACACTAGTCTAGCAAAAATAATAAATAGGCTGATTGAGTTCAGAAGTATCAAATTCACCTCATTAAAGTGTTCAAAAATGTCGATACTAGGATGATGGATTCATTGTATAGCCTTGACCCAAGCAACGAGATATTACCCATCCTCATTTTGATATGATTGGGAAGTTAATATTCAAAGATTGTTATTTAATATTTTGTTGCCATTTTTTGGTTGTGTCTTATACTTACTTTATTGGGTGAAGCTACGTAGTTATAAAGAGTTCCAATTGAACTCCTTCCGTGAAAAATTATTTTATTCAAATAAGGTAAGAGTAATATTTTTGCATATGTAAATAAATTAATGAATCCCTTCACATGCGCGAAGTTTTACACTCTGTTTGGATAGTTGTTACGTATTTTACACTTAATATCACTCTGATACTAAATATAACAAGATACAATGTACAAAACAATAAAACAACAAACAAGAAATGACAAGTGCAATTAGCACTGATGGAGACGTCTTGTCATGCTCCTGCACTTTATACAAAGATCATTTTATAAACATCAGAACCTAAGATGTCAAGCTTCATTGTTTTGATCCATGCAATCTGAGTTCAGATTACTCATATACACACAAGCTTCGACTTCCTGAAAGTTCAAGAATACCAAACAAGTTAAGTAAGCACAGCACACCAATGAATTTTTACATGACTAATAAAAATTTGTAGCTCTAAAATGTGCGACATGCCCTGCCTGGCCTCTATTCAGCATGTAGCAAACATCAAATCCTAGTTCAAGCAAGAGGAAAACGCTAATCCATACCTCAAGTTCATATGCATACATAGTTCAAGTTCAAAGAAATGAGTTCAGTATGCGCATGATTCGCACGTGGTCAAAGCAATAGCACTCTATTTGCGAATTTCAAAGGATATTCCAACCAACATGTAAGCATGGCAAGAACGAAAATCAAGTAGCAAATATATCAGCTAAAGCAAGGACTCGGCAAGAGTTTTTTGATACTATTGAGTATGTTGTAGTTCCTCCAATACAAACAATAATTTCAGATATATAGTATGCACAAACAATACATAAATAATTCTTGCAGTGCTCTTGTAAGTGCTTCTAGCACTTCTCTAGCTTTCATGATATTTCTCATTCCGGCAAAAAAAAAATTTATGTGATGTCTCAAATCTCAACTAACATCTATACTATGAAAGGTTAAAATTTCAAACCTACGAAAGCACATGCAATTAATTATGAGGACCAACATTGTCGTGACTAACAATTCTCTGTTTGCAGACATGGTAGGTCTCTCTATCCTCATGACTATTGCACCTTTGTTTCCTAAATATCATGTTCTCATTCAACCAGTTTGTGCTTTCATCACAATGTTTGTTAGGGTAAAACAATTCGACCAATGATTCACCAAAGAAGTATAAGAAAGAAAAAGATTGTCAAAAAGAGAAACTTAATAGTCTGACGCCATATACTAGTGATAAAAGTTATTACTAGGTTGCATCTTTGTTTCCTACATCTCATGTTCTCGTTAAAATTATACCTTTTAAAACTCTATTCAAGACAATAATTTAAGTCCTCTAGCTTGAACTTTGAAAAATATATACTACAACCTGATAATAACTTTAGCTTTATGTAAGGAGAATACTTATAAGGCTCCACACAGTACAAGCACATTGAAAATAATAACAATTTTGTATTCATCATATGTAACTCATCAAACACATTGAAAATAATAACTATTTAATATTCATCATGTAACTTATCTAAAAGAGGTATAGCAAATCGAACTCCATGTAACTTCTAGCAATATTTAACATTTCCTAATTGATGGGTTCCTAAATTTTATATCAACTTCTCACTTGTATCAACTAGCAGCCTTAAGCGCAAGCAAGTTTCTGGATCATCAACTGGATCCTTCTTCAAAGTCAAACCACATTTGAGTTCCTCAATTTGTTCACACAACACTTGATGTTCTAGCACTTTCTTCCTTCAGCCGTGCTCTTTCAAGTTCCCCAATCAGATCTTGTTCCTTTTGTTCATTAATAGCCAAAAGAACTTCATTGGGCTTCCATTCACCGGATCTCAAGCCTTCATATTCTTTTCCAATCAGCAGAGCAAGCACTAGACGTAGCATTGAAAATTCATCTCTCAAAGTCTTCACTTCAGGTTGCGGCTGATCGTTCTTTGTCATTGTTAGCTCGGAAGATTCTGGAACATCATTGTACCTTTCCAATTCTGATATAGACGGTTGTATTCTGGAATTTTCAAGCCCTAGCTAAAGAAATATATAAAGCGAGCCATGATTTTAAAACGCACCTGAATTTCCAACAATGAATTCACAAGAAGCTTCGGGAGTATCTCCTGGATGATTTCTTGTGGAAGGGAAGGGATTTCTTGGACATGGAAAAGACCAAATGAATGTGGCTGTTAGGTACATTAGGGTTTTATATTTGATACAATTACTGGGATGGTTACTTTTTGAGAGTTTTTAGTCAAAATTGTCCCTTATTTATATGAGTAGGTTCATTTTTATCTTTTAAATATAATTCTAAGCATATATAGTCCCTAGTGGAGAACCTTTGATCAAATTAATAGAATGAACCTAAAACCAATAGTGACTACAAAAAACCCAACAAAACCAAATGACTCGGTCAATTTGATCCAAAATAAGGAACTAAAGATGCTTGGGATGATAAGATAATTAAATGGGACAATTTTGGCTAAAAACTCTACTTATAGAGCTAGAAATCAAAGTTTAGTCACCAAAAAATGTATAATTAAAAATTATTCAATCCTTAATGTAAAACTTAATAGTAAAATTGCTAGCACCAAGATTATTTTGATCTTTGTATACAGCTAATCAATTTTCATGAGTATACTTACCCAGATTCATCTTCACTTCGACAAAGGTAAGACTTCTTGTCCTCAATTCCTATGTATTGCACTTTGAAGATTCTGAAATACTTATATTTTTTAAGATTGATACATGTAAATTAAACTCTAACAACTCTCATCGGTGGTACATAGTACCAATTGTTCTGTATTCTCTAATCGATCTTTACTTATTTAAGGTCTGCTAATGACTAAGAATGTCGTCAATGGCTTTACAACCCAGAATAGACTTGCTTTAAGAAATATTCACAATCGGCAAAAGTATGCATATGTCTGTCTCCACCATGTGTGGATATATTTTTTGCGCCGGTATGTAATTTTAAAGCCACACGTTAGTACATATATGCAAATTCAGCAAATAATTGAATATAAATCAAGAAGATTTAGAGGTGCCCTGTCATTATTATTTTGTGTCAGTATATACGAATTTGGTTACTCCATATACAAGTTCAGAGTCACATTCCAGTTCCACCTTTTTCTTATCATTTTTATCGCACCAATCCATGTTAGGGGGCATATACCTCAGCTGTGTTGTTGGATTCTTCACCATATGGAGTAGCATAAGTCGTAATCATTTTTCCATCTTCATTCCTAATATCTCCTCCTCCAAAACTTGGTTCTAGGTTGCCCTAAGAGCTCCCATTAGAGTTTACTTTGATATAACCTTGAGACGGTCGGGGGCTTCCAACTTACCAATGAGATACTCACCAATGGCTCGGCTAACTGAATAATTTCACAAAGGTGATTCTAAAACATAGAAGAGTGGATTATTTTGAACTGTTTGTGAATGATGATATTCAACTGTTGACATATATGAATAATGACCTTTTGGGATTTCATCTTCTTTTTCTCATATCTACTTTTGCACCTAGATTTCCATATTTGTCAAATAATGATGTGTGGAAGGCCAAGTTTCTTAACATGTTTCTGAGTATCTTTGACCCACCAATTGATGAACTTCTATATGATTGAGTAAGTGTTATTGTTGATTTGAAATAATTTACATAAGTATGTCTAGATGCTCCAAAAAAAGAGATTTCTAGAGGAATATGTTTATGCCATTGGCAGAGTTTGAATAATACTCACTATTCAAGAAGCTTATGAATAGCGAGTATTCCAGTTTCCATTGCTAAAAAATTAAGGGTGTAAAGTGGAATTTACTCCTGCTAATTAATACATGGTATATTATTTAGCCGAAACAAAATCAAAGATTTCAACAAAATATAGCACAATGATATATCTTTCAAATTTGCATTCTTTGTTTGGAGGCTATTAAAAGGTAAATTACCTTTTATAGAGGTAGTTTCTAGATTTAACAACCAATCTAACGATGTTAATTACTATTAGGCATGCTTTTATCGATGGTGAGGTGACAATCAAACTTAGGAAGCATTTGGAGGTATAATCAGGAATCACAATGGTGATATGCTTATTTCATTTTCCATGATAACTCACTGTACCAGTAACAACCAAGCTGAAGCAGTCGCTGCAATTTTGGTCTCAAATGGTGCATTCAGAATTGTTATATCAAGCTTCACATGGAACAAAGATACTACTAGTCTCAAGTTTAAACGAATTATTTATGACTCCAGTCATTCTATGGGTAATTTGGTGACACGCCCCGAGGTTACCCCCTATACGTAATATGGGACTCGGGACCATAAGGATTCCAAGTTAACCCTTGGTCATAGTATTCTCAAGCATACATAAGGACAACATAGCGAAAGCATCGTAAGGAAATCCAAAGTAGGAAATATAGTTGAAGATAGATAGTCGAAAAGACAGAAATACAACTCAAGATCATCCAACAATATCTATGTCTGAAAAGCCTCTAAAACTAACATAAGAGTTGATAGGACAATACCCCAACTAACTCGACAATCTGAAGGGTAAGGAAAACATCAAACTAAAGTATGGTCTAGCCCTCGAACTATTAGGGCTCACCAAGGCTGACTTGGAGTGGCCGGGAACTATAGCCACGTAGCTGTGAAGGTATACCTGAATCTTCATCATAAAAGGATGCAGCGCAATATGCGTTAGTACTATGGAATGTACTAAGTATGTGAGCAATGCATAAATCTAAAGTAAACATGTTAAGTATACTTAAATAAATGAAATCATTCTTTTAAAGATAAAACTGACGCAATGACTCTAAACATACCATAAACTGAAACATAATTATAAACCATAAGTCTGAAATCTGACTAAGAGTCAAATGCAAGTTTTAAAAGCATAACTATTTTCTGTGGGAGGTTCTCTAACCGACATAGACCATGTGAGCTATATGGAATATCGATGTATCCGCCCCATCGAGAGGAAATAATATACCTTGCCATGGTACTGTGGCGTGATCACAACATACTGATGCCCAACAGAGAGGACTTAGAACCTATAGGGGCACGTAGTTCTGGGACTTATGGGTACTCTCACCTGTCTAACTCGGTTCTAATACTACTCCCAAAATATATATATATATATATAGCTCATATAATACTGGGCATATCTGATGCCAAAACTGTTCATAACCGATGACATATCTGATGCCAAAGTTGTTCATAACTGGTGACATATCTGATGTCAAATCTGTTCATAAAGCATAGGGACATATCTGATGTCCAAAACTGTTTGAAAAGAATAAAGACACATCTGATGTCAAATCTGTTTATAAAGCATAGGGACATATCTGATGTCCAAAATTGTTTGAAAAGCATAAAGACATATCTGATGTCAAATCTATTCATAAAGCATAGGGACATATCTGATGTCCAAAACTATTTGAAAAGCATAAAGACATATCTGATGTCAAATCTGTTCATAAAGCATAAGGACATATTTGATGTCCTGCAATGTAAAGTCATTAGTCTTTAGAGCTTAGCATAGCCATAGTTCAAAATATACTTTCTTTTCTAAAATCATACTTGAAGAATTAGGCATGCAATTTCATAAATACATAAGGTCATGATATCTAATCATGTAGATATTCTCTTGAAAACATGAAATTTTATGGAGTCATGCTAGAATTCAACTTTCATGCTTGGGATTTCAAAACCAATAAGAGAATCATAATCAAATCATCAATAATCAATAAGAAACCATGAATTTAAACATAGAAACTGATTTCATAAACTTTCTCCAATTTTTGGTTCAAAACCCTAACTTCATAGTTTCATAAAAATAAGAATTGGGGGTTTTGGGCACAAGGGTGAAAAGAACCCATTGTTAAAGACCCACATACCTTGGTGGAAGATTACCCACTTGATTGGAAAAGATGTAGGAGGCTTGACTTGGAGCTTGGAGACTTGAAGCTTGGAGGAACTTTTCTCTTTTGGGAAGTGAATGGGGGCTTAGGAAAGACTTAGTATAATATAGGTGAAAACCCTTCTAGAAGTAGTCAAAATGACTTCACTTAGTAGTTAAAAGGGTGGAAAATGACTAAAATGTCTCTGGGAATTAATTGGGAAAAAACTGGAAAAACAGTCAACTTCAGTGACCATGACTCAGTGTACGAGTCGTGGTTTAGATGACGGGTCATGGTTTCAATTCGTAGAACTGTAATGACCCTTCCGGTCATTTACATTTTTTCGCCTTTCTTGTACCATTAGAGCTTACTTGTAGTGGCCCAAGTCATTTATGGTTTGTCGGGACCGGTAGTTCGGTGCCCGGGCCATTTGTTTGGTCTTTATGGCCGTTCCTCATTTTAGAGGTTCAAATTTTGAAATCGTTGACTTCCGACAACATTCTTGGTAATATCAAAGAACTAAACCAAGGTTCTCGGTAAAAGGAATCCCTTACTCGAAAGTTTGAGTTAAAGAAATCCCTCGTGTAACACCTCTCCCGTTTGGAAGGTTTAAAGTAACCCGTGCCTTAGGGGTAAGACTAATAGTGTCTAATCTAATAATAAGGATGTGTTATGAGGTATTGTAATGGCAAAATGGTCGTATGGTAAGTTTTGAAGTCAACCAAGTTGCGAAACAAAAGTCGGAAAAAGTTATTGTAAATTCCTTTAAGGAATTCTCTTCAAATTTGGGTTAAATGTCTTGGGGTGTTTCTCCCTATCTATAAAGAGTTAGTGGGCCCCCAATATACCAAATCAAAGGTCTACGTGTCTAGTTTCCAATGCACTAAACAATTTGTCAAGGTGGGGCCCGTATCCTAAGTCGGTTTTGCTTTATAAAAGGTGTTCCAGCTTCGTTTTAATTCATAAAAATCACCCAAAAGCTTCAGAAAATCAGAATTAAAGTCCATAAATAATCCATGGACTTTGATCCTTTCAATTCGGAAGTTTAACGGAAGTTGCTCTACGTCGCGAGCTCATCATTTTGGTATAGTTTTCCCCATCGATTTCATGGCGTATCTTCGTGGGTGTTGATGCAATGAGCTAGCAGGTGTTTTTTGAGTATTTTGTAGTAGCTATGGAGTTATTTTGGTGAATTATGGATCCCGTATACTTATCTATTTGTTGGATCAAGATTTTAAGCTTCTAGTTATGAAAAGTTGTTGTTGCCGATATCTTGTAATAGTTTCTTGTTGATTTTGGATCTGTTTGTTGTTCTTGCAAGGAGTCAGGTTGTTAATCTTGGAATATTGAATATTTTTGTCAAGGAAATCTCTCCCTTACGATCCTCCTTCGTTATTATATGTTGTAGTACTATTTTATGGATTTCTGAGCCACGAAGTGGTATTTTGGATTTGTGGCTTTGGACAGCCCCTTTATCTTGTTATGTTTGGTTATTGTTGTGGTGTTCTGGTTGTGGTAAGGTGCTGGAGGGATTGGGAAATTTTTCCATTCTTTTTGGGATCGCATACGATAGTGATTGGATTGGACAACGTGAAGTACGCCTTGAAATAGTGCCTCAGGAGCTCGTCGCTCCTTGAGATGTGGTTAACATATTATTGTTGGATTTAGCTGCCATTTCTTATTGTTATTGGCCTCATTTTATGTTTTGGAGTTGGCTGGTCGCGAGTGTGACATTAACACCTTATCAAATGGCTATGGCTCGTTCTTGCAGTCTCGTCGATTCTAGCAATTGTTCCATTACCTTGGTTGGTCAGGCTTCATAGAGACGCCTTTGGGGCTTCAGTTGAAAGTATTTGTTTTATGTGATTAAAAGCTTCCTGGAGTTGTTCGAGTCTGGATGATGTCGTTCCCGCAGCTAGTCATGGGATGACAGGTAGGTTATGGTTTTCCCCTATCTAGACTCTGCGTATATAGGCTATAACTGCATTAATTAGAATCCTTGTATGGGTTATTATAGGTTGGTACCCCAGACCTTGTCCGCCTTTCATCCGTCTATTTCATATGTTGTTTGTAGTATTAGCGTAGTAATGTATATTACCTTTATGGTCCTGTGTGGCCTTGTATTGACTCTGGAACATAGATGGTGGGCTATTTGGGAATGTCCGCGAGTCCCGGACATAGAGATTATCCTTTTAGGCTGGTTATGTCTGCTGAGTAGCTATTGGGCCTGTGCAGGGCTGATAGGAATTATTGTGAGCCGTTGGGCTAATTTTATATTTGTGTGCGAGCATATCATCCATGAAAAAGGTTTTCCCCTGCATGTTTTACTACAGTTTTGGCTGTGAGCCACTACTGACAGTTTTCCTAAATTTGCATGGCCCTGGGAGCCCGTTTTTGGTACTGTTGTTGATAGAAAAGGGGATTTTTGGATATTTTCGCACTGATTTTATTACTGGTACTAGTCTCTGCGGGGCAGAGCACCAGACTTGATTTTACTACTTATACTAGTGTCTGTGGGGCAGAGCACTAGACTTGATTTACTACAGTTTTAGACCCGGTTATGCCCGGGCACCCTTGGAGGGGTTTTTGAGGCATTTTCTACTACTTTAGTCCTGGACGAGGTCTGGGCATGCATACTTGAGACTGGGTCTCGATCTTGATCCTGGACTTGCTTCCGGATGACATGTCTTGATACTGAGTTTTAGTATGGGGTCGGGGACCTCCATGGACCTTGCCTCTCTGGGCCTAGGGCTTGGGCTGCGTGCGCTGGAGGAAAGGGTATACGATGGAGTAGAGGTATACAGGATGAGTCCTTCAATGGAACCTGCCTACTAAGCTCGATTGGCACCGGAGGAGGTACATACGGAGGTTCTATTTCATATCATATCATATCATGCATTGGATTCCACCCTTGTTTGCTGTATGTTCAGTGTATGCTCCGGTAGTATGGGATGCCGGAGGGTTTTCTTTCACTTGATTATGTTCCTCGGTTGTATGGGTGGCCGTTGGGACTGTAGGTAGACTATATTTACTCCTGTTTTTACTTAGAGCTCGTCTTGGCACCCGGTTCTTGAAGGATTAGTGATGGCTAGCTATTGAGGCTTTGGTTGTGGGATTTTTGATTATTGAGAGGGCTTTGGAGTCCTATCTTATTGAGGCACTTTTGTGTGGCCTTCTGAGCAGAGTGTGAGACTCTGGTTCTATTCTTGTGGGAAGATGAGTTGTATCTCTCGGTTATTGTGGTCTAGTTATTTCATCCTAGGGTTGTACTAGTGAGGTGATTCCCTGGTTATGCTATCATGTGATTGGATTGGTGTTATGACTTCCTTATACTAGTTGATTCCATTTTGAGTATGTTAGACTGCTCTCCGTCTTTTCCTTCCACTTGAGATTACCGGTATACCTCTATTTTCTCAATTCTCTCTCTACTTACTTATATTGTTGTGCAAGGAGTCCAGGTGTGTCCTCCTTTCCTTCACCTGTGATTCTGTGTAATTGTATCTTTGTGCTAGCATGTGTTACTTGAAGCTCTTGGTTATGGATGATCAGTGCTAGCTCCTTGTGCCTTGCTTATTGCCTCAGTGACTGCTTTCTTGCTATATGTTACTTACTGCTTTTATATCTTATATGCGCTCAGTCGGCCTACGATACCTACTGAGTACCCGTGGTTTGGGTTCTCATACTACACTTCTGCACTTTTTTGTGCAGATATTAGCTGAGCTTTTGCCGTTGATCACGTTGGAGACTCGTGTAGCTTTTGGATCTTTGAGACTAGGGTGAGCGCCTGATGGTCAGGGCTTGTCTATATCTCATCTGTTGTACTGTTGCTCCTTGTACTTTCAGAGGAAATTTATGTTGTATTTTGTTACTTCTAGCACTTGTATTCTATTAGAAGCTTTTGTACTGTCTATACCAAGTCTTAGGGTTGGTGTAGTTTCCTTTATGTATTTATATTCGAGTTTTGCTTTCACTTATTTCTGCTTGCTGGTGCATTTTAGTTAGGTAGTAGCCCATTAATAACCGTTCTGGGCTACGGGAATTGGTTCGCCTACTGGGGGAATATAGGTGCCATCATGACTTGAGAAATTGGGTCGTGACAGCTTGGTATCAGAGCTCTAGGTTCACCGGTGTCATGGTACAGAAGCAAGTATCTAAGTAGAGTCTCGTGGATCAGTATGATGACGTTCGTATCCTATCTGCGGGAGGCTACAGGGCATTGTTAGGAAATATTTCGTCTTCTTGGCTCCTCATCATGCGTTCCTGGCTCTATTGACTTTGAAACTTCGGTTGTTCATTCATTCTCAAATTCCTCAGACGAATGCGATAGTGGTTGGTGCCGAGGCTTCTGTGCCTGTTGCTTCAGTGCTTCCACTAGCGCCAGGACTTCAGAGTGAGGGTTTACCGCACTAGATAGGGGTGTGGGGTCAGCCCAACCTCTGACTGGATTTATAGCGACCTCAACGCTTTACGACATCGTGGCTAGGACTCTGAGTCCTCCGGTGAGTGTTTCAGTACCTGGTTCTGTGAGTGGTGCTTCAGTTATAGTTGAGCTTTTAGTTCTTCAACAGGGTTGTCAGGCGGTATTGGAGTACGAGGCAAGATTTTCCCATCGAATTTCATCTGGTATAGGCTATTTTTGGTGTGGTGAGCATGTGCACTTTGCTAGGAATTGCCCCAGGATTGTGCATCCCAGACAGCCTGGTTGTTATCATTGTGGAGAGATTGGTTACCTTTATAGATATTGTCCCCGGCGAGGGCCGGTTAGGCCTTTAGTTTCGACTACTCAGTCCAGAGTTATATCCCATCAGCTTGATGCTCCTCTTGGTGAGCCAGAGGTAGAGTTTCCTGATATTATTGCTGCAGGTTAGGCTTCTGGTACCTTCGACTTATGTTAGTCCCGCTCATGTTGCGACTCTATCTCTTCTGTCGTGTAATTGCTTATATGCCTACCTGCTTCTTGTTTAAGTTGTTTAGCTACTCGAATTGTAGTATCGATATGTTGTTTTATTGGTAGTTTATCCTTTAGTAGTGAATGGGGGTAAGTTATCCTTGAGAGGTGTTTTCCCGGAGTTGTATCTCGTGGGTAGTTCTTGTTATTCTATTTCTAGTTAGGTTATCCCTGTTTCATTAAGATTTTGGACTTGTGGTTGAGTTGCCCTTGTTGAACGGTCCTAGATAGTTGTTGCCTAGGCCTTTATCTAGCGTGGTTATAGATCCGTCTGATGGTTCGGTGTATTACCGGTAGTTGGGCCGGAGTTAAGATTTTGTCTCAGTTGGGAGATATTGGTTATGCTAGTGTGCATAGATTGGTTTGGTCTCTCGAGTGTCTAGAGTCGACTCTCTTTGTTGATTAGTTTAGGAGGTTGGTAGGTATGTGGGTTGTTCCCATAGTCTCCTCCACTTCCTGGTCTGTTGGGTGTTTTGTTGTATCCTTAGCTCCAGTTGGAATGAATCTTGATCAAAGTTCTTTCGATGAGCTCTGGATGTTAGCATCGTGATTGGGTCATGACTTTAAGCACTTCCGACTAAGTGTTGATCGTAACCTCGTGGTTAGGTTGTATTTGTAAGAATTTCGGGTGAGTTGGGCATCCGGCCCATCCTTCTCCCGCCTTATTGAATTTGACGTGTAGCTATGAGTAGTAAGGTAATGGCTTCAGGTTCTTATTCGACAAAGGACTTGTAAGGTTTAGTATGTGCTAAGGAAGCATTTTTGTTTAGTTGAAAAAGAAGGGAGATGACTGTTTGTTTGTGTTTAAGTGTCCTCGTAGTTGCCTGAGGTGGCGATGAAGGTTTTCTTTGGGATTATGTGTTGGTGATTTGATCCAGCCGTCTACACATTGCCGTGGGTTTTCCATTGATTGGTTTTTGTTTCAGTAGCAACTAAGGTGTTGGCAACTTGTATTTTTAGGCCTAGTTGGCTTGGGTTCTTAAGGGTTCATTGGCAGCATAAAGGTTCGACCAAGGCTTTGGTTGGCAGTTTTGAAAGTCGGTGTTCAGAATCATAACTTGGCAGGTTACATCGGATGGTTTGTGGCAGTTTCTATTTGGTTGCAGCATCTTAGTGCCGGGAGGCAGTGGGTGCGGGCAACTTAGCTTCTTTACTTTAGTTGTGGATGCGGCTATTGGCCTTGGACACCTAGTCCTTGGCTAACCTCTGCAAGAGGCGTGATATTCTAGATTTCAGCAGTGTTCTAGTTAGTACGAGGTTCTTCTACCATGGTTGGACAAACTCAGCGGCGTAAGTTTGAGCTTCAGCAGTGGTGTATGCTTTATGTGGTAAGCTTGTGTGGGTTAAGACTAGCGAGGCTATTTTGAGCTCTGATGATATGTAGAGACTGATAATAGCCATTTGATTGCCCAGGATTTGAAAGCTTGTTTAATTGATTCCTCCGGAGTAGTTGTTTATGTGGGGTTCTAGTGTTGGTTAGACTCGGCCAGTATGGACGAGAAGTTCATTATGATATATGCTTTGAAGTGGTTGATTGTTTGCAGAACCAGTAGAGCGGTTGATTCGAGCCAAAGGAATTTGTTGAAAATATATGCAAATATTTCTATGGCTAGATGGTAACTTTGAACCACATGTACCTTTTTCCTTTAACTACGGGTTGTTTGGACTTGATATTTGTGGCATGGTGGACTTCTTCCTGAGGTGAGATTCGTAAGGCAATTTCACATTCAAATGGTGTTCGAGTGTTTGGAGTAGCAGTAGTGTTTTCTAGAGTTGGGATCTTGGCTCATGGTTACAGACTTCGTGGTAGGCTTACCACACTTCTTGCAGGATCGTGGTTTTGGTTTGGGTCTTTTGGGCAGGTTGCCCTAGTTCATTCACTTTCAGTTGATTCAAATCTGGAATGGTTCAGTTAGCAAGTTCGATGTTAGCAAAAGTGTTCGTTCGTTGGTTGGTGGTCAGTCAAGGCAGGTAACTTTAGTTTCAATGATATGCTACGGGTTGTTATCTTGGATGGCAAAGGCTATTAGCCTATATCTTGGCTTAAAACACATTTGAATAAAATGGGTGACTTCGTTCGTGGTAAAGTATAAGCAGGAACTATGGATCTCCAGTGTGTCAGTTGATGCTTCGAGGGTGGTTTGAGTGTTCAGCTTGTATGCGGCTTCCTTTTTGTAGTGCTAAAGGATTCAGTTTGGAATTTAAAAAAAAGGGGCTTTTGCGGAACAGCGGGTTCATGAGTTAGAGTTTCGGGTTGATGGATTTTCTGGGAAACTCGGTATGGTTTTGAGGATTTGAGTTTTTTGTGTTGATAGCCTTGGTGCACTGGTTTCGGTGTTGTGTAGGTGCTTTTTGGTTAAGATTCTCGAGGTTCAGTTTGGGTTGGCGGATCTTTGGAGGTTGAAATCTAGCTTGGCTAGTAAGAAATTAAGGCTTGGTTTCTTTCTTTGGTTCTGTTCCATTGGTTTTTGCCGTCCGGTCGCGGAGGTTACCCGGGTTGTCTGAGAGAGTAGTGCGAGCGTTGTATCCGCTATTCATAAATCTCTGGTATTTTCTTCCTTCCTGACTTTCGGGGACGAAAGTCTTTTTAGTAGTGGATGATGTAATGACCCTTCCGGTCATTTACACGTTTTCGCCTTTCTTGTACCATTAGAGCTTACTTGTAGTGGCCCAAGTCATTTATGGCTTGTCGGGATCGGTAGTTCGGTGCCCGGGCCATTTGTTTGGTCTTTATGGCCGTTCCTCATTTTGGAGCTTCAACTTTGGAAATCGTTGACTTCCGACAACATTCTTGGTAATATCAAAGAATTAAATCAAGGTTCTAGGTCAAAGGAATCCCTTACTCGAAAGTTTGAGTTAAAGAAATCCCTCGTGTAACACCTCGCTCGTTTGGAAGGTTTAAAGTAACCCGTGCCTTAGGGGTAAGACTAATAGTGTCTAATGTACTAAGAAGGATGTGTTATGAGGTATTGTAATGGAAAAATGGTCGTATGATAAGTTTTGAAGTCAAGCAAGTTGCGAAACAAAAGTCGGAAAAAGTTATTGTAAATTCCTTTAAGGAATTCTCTTCAAATTTGGGTTAAATGTCTTGGAGTTTTTCTCCCTATATATAAAGATTTAGTGGGCCCCCAATATACTAAATCGAAGGTCTATGAGTCTAGTTTCCAACGCAGTAAACCGTTTGTCCATACGACTTCAGAATAGAGAGATATTCACGTTTTTGTAGGACTGCACAAGCAGACATGTCAAGGTGGGGCCCGCATCCTAAGTCGGTTTTGATTTATAAAAGGTGTTCCAGCTTCGTTTTAGTTCATAAAAATCACCCAAAAGCTTCAGAAAATCAGAGGGAGAGTCCATAAATAATCCATGGACTTTGATCCTTTCAATTCGGAAGTTTAACGGAAGTTGCTCTACGTCGCGAGCTCGTCATTTTGGTATAGTTTTCCCCGTTGATTTCATGGCGTATCTTCGTGGGTGTTGATGCAGCGAGCTAGCAGGTGTTTTCTGAGTATTTGGAAGTAGCTATGGAGTTATTTTGGTGAGGTATGGATCCCGTATACTTATCTATTTGTTGGATCAAGATTTTAAGCTTCTAGTTATGAAAAGTTGTTGTTGCCGATATCTTGTAGTAGTTTCTTGTTGATTTTGGATCTGTTTGTTGTTCTTGCAAGGAGGCAAGTTGTTAATCTTGGAATATTGAATATTTTTTTCAAAGAAATCTCTTCCCTACGATCCTCCTTCGTTATTATATGTTCTAGTATTATTTTATGGATTTCTGAGCCACGAAGTGGTATTTTGGATTTGTGGCTTTGGACAACCCCTTTATCTTGTTATGTTTGGTTATTGTTATGGTGTTCTGGTTGTGGTAAGGTGCTGGAGGGATTGGGAAATTTTTCCATTCTTTTTGGGATCGCATATGATAGTGATTGGATTGGACAACGTGAAGTACGCCTTGAAATAGTGCCTCGGGAGCTCGTCGCTCCTTTGAGATGTGTTTAACATATTATTGTTGGATTTAGCTGCCATTTCTTATTGTTATTGGCCTCATTTTATGTTTTGGAGTTGGCTGGTCGCGAGTGTGACTTTAACACCTTATCAAATGGCTATGGCTCGTTCTTGCAGCTTCGTCGATTCTAGCAATTGTTCCATTACCTTGGTTGGTCAGGATTCATAGAGACGCCTTTGGGGCTTCAGTTCAAATTATTTGTTTTATGTGATTCAAAGCTTCCTGGAGCTGTTCGAGTCTGGACGATGTCGTTCCCGCAGCTAGTCATGGGATGACAGGTAGGTTATGGTTTTCCCCTATCTAGACTCTGTGTATATAGGCTATAACTGCATTAATTAGCATCCTTGTATGGGTTGTTATAGGTTGGTACCCCAGACCTTGTCCGCCTTTCGTCCGTCTATTTCATACGTTGTTTGTAGTATTCGCGGTGTAATGTATATTACCTTTATGGTCATGTGTGGCCTTGTATTGACTCTGAAACATAGATGGTGGGCTATTTGGGAATGTTCGCGAGTCCCGGACATAGAGATTATCCTTTTAGGCTGGTTATGTCTGCTGAGTAGCTATTGGGCCTGTGCAGGGCTGATAGGAATTATTGTGAGCCGTTGGGCTACTTTTATATTTGTGTGCAAGCATATCATCCATGAAAAAGGTTTTCCCCTGCATGTTTTACTACAGTTTTGGCTGTGAGCCACTACTGACAGTTTTCCTAAATTTGCATGGCCCTGGGGGCCCCTTTTTGGTACTGTTGTTGATAGAAAAGGGGATTTTTGGATGTTTTTGTTCTGATTTTATTACTGGTACTAGTCTCTGCGGGGCAGAGCACCAGACTTGATTTTATTACTGATACTAGTCTCTGCGGGGCAGAGCACCAGACTTGATTTTATTACTGATACTAGTCTCTGCGGGGCGGAGCACTAGACTTGATTTACTACAGTTTTAAACCCGGTTACACCCGAGCACCCTTGGAGGGGTTTTTGAGGCATTTTCTTGTAATGACCCTTCCGGTCATTTCCACGTTTAAGTTTTGAAGTCAAGCAAATCGACAAAAGATATCGTAAGACCTTTAACAATTTTCTGAACTTTGGATCAAATGTGTCGGGGATTTTCTCCCAATATATAAAGAGTTAGAAGTCCCCCGAAATACCAAATCGAAGGTCTACGAGTCTAGTTTCCAACGCACAAAACCGCACGTCCAAATAATCTCGGAGCAGAGAGTTATGACTGTTTTACCGCGGACTGTCTGGCAGAAAAAGGGTTACGAACCGGGTCGCGAATCGGGTCGGGTTTAACCCGATTTAAGCTTCAATTTTACGTTTTAAAATGCCATTTCAGTTCCGAAACAGTGATAAAATATAAGGGAGGATCCCGAGAGAATTTTTGAATATCAAAATCGTGCGTAGGCGAATTACGAGCCTAAACTTAAGAACCGTATTAGCATCGTGCGTGTATTGGAAATATTTATTTAAAAGTTGTATTTTGGTAAAAATTATATTATTATTTCCTTTCCAAAATATTTTAAAGGTTTATGGAAAATATATTTGATACGATATAAGTGTTTACGTATTTATTTTATAAAGTTTTTATACTTCGTAATATTTTAACGGAGATAGTAAATTTAATTATGTTAAAATTTATTATTATAATATAGTAGGTTTTATTGGAAATGATTTTCTAATAATTATGGTATATTTAAAATACTATAATTATTTTACCACGAATTTACGCAATACCCGAATATATATCTAACGGAGGGAATTGGTTGCCACCTCCACCCCCACGTGTAAGTGGAAGGTGAAGGCAGCAATAGTGGCCTGAAAGGTGGCAGCACATACTAATATATATATTAAGTGTTGGCTGAAAGTTGTTAATATACATGTATGTTGCTGAAAGTAATATACATATGTTTATATTACTGATTGCATACAATTATGCACAGTATTAAATACTCATTCACGTGAGAGGTTTTGTTGTGAGAAAGATATATTTGATAAAGTAAATCAATTATCTTGTCAAGTTATTCCTTCCCAAATTCGATTCCGATTCCGATTTAATTTTGGATTCTCTCGGAGTGGTTCGAGCTTGGACATCGTGTTCCAGCAGCTTGTCGTCGGACGACAGGTAGGTTACGGTTTAATTTCCCTAGACTCCGTATATATAGAATAAAATTGTATTAATGGGCATCCTTGGGTTGGTTTATTAGGTTGGTACCACAGACCTTGACCGCTTTATTCATGTCCGCTATTTTTATTCCTCCGTTGCTTGTAGTATTTGGCGATATATTTTATTTACCCTTGTGGTCCTGCGAGGCCTTGTTGACTCTGGAACATAGAAGGTGGGATTTTTGGGAATGTCCGCGAGTCCCGGGCATAGAATTATCCTTCTAGGCTGGTTATGCTTGCTGAGTAGCTGTGGGCCTGTGCAGGGTCGGTAGGTTGATTGTAAGCTGTTGGGCAGCTATTGTTGTGTGTGAGCATATCATTTCCATGCATATAAAGAGGTTTTATCGATGTTTTACAGTGGTTTTGGCTTTGGGCCTACTGACACTGTTTTCTAAACCTTGCATGGCCCGGGGGCCGTTTTTGATGGAAATGATTTGGAAATGGTTGATTTCACTTGTGGTTTAAAATCATCAGTTTTACTATTATCACTAGACTCGGCAGGGCCGGAGTGCTAGATGAGTTTTCTTACTACTTGAGATGATTTTTAGCTTCGGTTGGACCGAGCACATGAGATGACTTTTTACTGTTTAGACCCGGCGACGCCCGGGCACCCTTGGAGGGGTTTTTCAGATATTTTCCTACTATTTTTAGTCCTGGACAGGGTCTGGGCATGCATATTTGAGACTGGTTCTATATCTTGATATTGAGATTGGGACTCTATCTTGATACATGTTCTGATACTGAGATATGGTATGGGGTCGAGGACCTCCATGGACCTTGCTATCCGGGCCAGGGGCTACGAGCTGCGTGTGCCAGAAGAGGGGTATACGGGGGAGTAGAGGTATACGGGCAGAGACCTTCCATGGAACCTACCTGCTGGGCCGGATCGGCGCCGGAGGAGGTACATACAGAGATACTATGGCACTTGAGAACTTCATGCATCATATCATTCATGGTTCGAGGTTCCACCCTTGTTTGCTGTTTGCTGATTGTACGCTCCGGTAGTATGGGATGCCGGAGGGTTTGTTTTCACTTGTTTGTGTTCCTCGGTTGTATGGGCGGCCGGGGGACTGTAGGTAGACTTTTGCTATTTTACTTACAGAGTTTTTCTCTATTATGGATAAGTATGAGATTGGTACTGCTAGGGTGTTAGTTTCTGGATTTGAGGTTGATATGATTAGTTGAGTATTGATTCATGTCTTGAGCATGCCTATTATTACTCTTCTCTCTTCTTCTTACACTTGAGGTTACCGGTATACCGTCCATTCCGTAAACTTATTTTGTATACACTGTTGTTGCAAGGATTCCAGGTGCGTTATTTCTTACTTTCACCTGTGCCTTTGGTGTGTATATTCTGCTTGCTAGCC
>QJPP01005450.1:0-46312 GCA_003996215.1 Jaltomata sinuosa
CGTATGGAAGCTTCATCAATTCCATTAAGTCTGGAATGTCGTTTTCACTCTATTAGCATTTTTGGTTTTTGAATACTGATTTTCGATTATCCCAAATGCCTCGTGGAATTTTCAAAAAGTTGTAGATTTTTAGTGCAGGCCAGGCCTTCAGCGCAATCACGCCAAGGCTAGTGTGATCGCGCCACAACGCCTACAGTCGGACAGCATGATGGCGTCTTTCAGGCACGATGGCGCCTTGGCTCCTTGCTCCCTTGTGCGTGATGGTGCTGGTTTTGCACCAATGGCGCTGACCAACGACCAACAACTATTTAAGTCTTCTTCTTCATTTTTCCAGCCCTTTTCTCTCAACATTCTCACTCTAAAACACAAGTTTCTCTCCACCAAATTGCTCTATATCAGTCTTAGCTTTGTGGAAATCAATTTTTCTTCGATAATTTGTGATCCTTTGATTCTTGGTAAGTCATCTTCCCCAACTTGCTTTCCATTGTTGCTCATACCCAAAGATTAGAATTTGTTGTAGTGGCTGCCTCTTAGCTCTTGGCTTAAATTCTCTGTCTTGGCTTAAATTCCATCATTTATGTAAGTAATCCTTGACTAATTTCCGTTGTTTATTCTTAAAATTCCATCTTTAAACCCCAACTTGAGAGGGCTGTTTTAGCGCCCTTCTCTTGGCCAATTATGCTTAATTTTGGAGCATGCCTTCTTCGCATCGTTGTGCTCATCGTGCTTCTTTTCATTTTTGGTTTCAAGTTGAAGGCCTCGCAGGCCCGCTTTTGACCTGAATTTCAACCCAGCTACAATTGTAGCGATATGGGTATCGTTAGACTCATTTTAACATATTATTTATGTTTGTGATAGTTTGATTATCATTCGAGATCTCTCGGAGTGATTCGGGCTTGGACATGTTGTTCGGGCAGCTTGTCATCGGACGATAGGTAGGCTACGGTCAAAACACCCTAGACTTAGCATATATCGAAAAAAATTGTACTAGTTGGCATCCTTGGGTTGGGTTATTAGGTTGGTACCAAAGACATTGACTGCTTTTCTATGATTCTCTTCATTTATTTCCTCCGGTTGTGTGTAGTATTCTTCGTAGTTTGTAGTATCACCCTTACGGTCTTGTGTGGACTTGTTTGACTCTGGACCATAAATGGTGGGTTATTCGGGGGTGCCCATGAGTCTCGGGCATCATTATCATGATATTATGCTGGCTATCTGTATTGTAGAGCGATTGGAGCTTATGTAGGGCCGATGGGTTATTTGTGTGCAGGGGGCCACTGTTGTGATTGTGTATGCCATTCACCATGCATATAGATAGATGGGATTTTTTCTTGATTTTTTTCTATGGTTTTAGCTTCGGGCCTACTGGGAATGATGTTCTAAACCTTGCATGGCCCGTGGGGCCCATTTTTAGTAAAAATGATCTAAATGGGGTTTGGTAACATTTTGATGGGTCTTCTTGGGGTAAGGGAGTTTTAAAGGATATTTTTTCACTAGCTCCAATTATACTTGACTCGATGGGATCGAGTGCTAGACTTATTTACTACAACTTCCGGGGTGATGCTGGATTAGGCGGGGTCATGTGCTAAAACTATTGGACTTACTGTTTTAGATCTGGATACCTTCTCGGAAGCTTTACTTGGGTATTGATTTGAGATTATGGGGCATGATGTATTTTTGCTGGGGGCCTCCATGGACCTTGCCATTCCAGACCAGAGGCTGCTAGATGCGAGTGCTGGAGGGAGGATACCGTGTAGAAGGGGTATACGGGTGTGACCTTCCATGTATCTTATCTTGTGGTCCTTATAGGTCACTGAAAGCAGGTAACATACGGTACTACTATCACTCTTAACTTAGCATGGCATCATATCATTCAATTGTGTGAGGTACCACCCTTGTTTGCTATTTGTTTATTGTACGCTCTGGTAATATTGGATGCCAGAGGGTTTTGTTTTCACTTGTTTGCATTCCCTGAATGTATGGGCGGGCGGGGAACTGTAGGTAGACTGTTGTTACTTTATCAGGATACTATCCCCTGTCACGGTTATGATTTTGAGATATTATACTCCAACGTTGTTAGTTCTGTCTTGAGTTTTTTATGAGTAGTTGGTTATCGTTTCCTACTTCTGAGCATGCCTATCATTACTCTTCTCCTCTTTCTCTTGTACTTGAGGTTACCCGTATACCATCCATTTCTAAAACTTATTATGTATATATTGTTATTGCAAGGATCCCAGGTGCATTATTTCTTCTTTACACTTGTGCCTGTTGTGTATATATTCTACTTGATAGCCTTATATGTTGTTCTGTTGACTTCCCTCTAGGCTAGTTCCTATGTACTTTTCATTAATTTCTATGACTTCTTGCTTCTATTCTGTCTGTTGATATGCTTTTATCTTATATGTGCCCAGTCGGCCTATGATACCTATTGGTTGCCTTATGCTTTGCATTTTATGCTCATACTACACTCTGCATCTTTTGGTGCAGATCCTAGTATGGGCCATCGTCGTTAGCTTGTAGAGACTCGTGCAAGGAGCAACTTTTGGTGATATTCTTGACTAAGGGTGAGCTCTTGGTGACCGGAGCTTAACTTTTAGTTATATTTTGATTATATACTCTATTTCTACTCGGAGACAGCTTTGTGTATATATTGTGTTGGACCCTTGTACTCCTTATGTAGATCCATCTCTTATACGCTATGATACAAAGTTTTGGGTTTGGTTTAGCTTCCACATTGTATATATATTACTCTTGTTATCGACTTTCTTCATCTTGTTCGCTTGCTTCTACTTATTAGATGCTTCTTCTACTTTGTTTTCTAAATAGTAGCCCATTACTGATCGTTCCAGGATACGGGAATTGGTTTACCTATCAGGGGGTTGTAGGTGCCATCATGACCATAAAATCGGGTTGTGACAGCTTGGTATCAGAGCCCTAGGTTTACCGGTGTCATCGGTATAGGAGCCAATGTCTAGTAGAGTCTTGTGGATTAGGGCGGAGACGTCCGTACTCAATCTTTGGGATGCTATAGTGACATCTTAGGAAAATTGGACTTTTTCTTGTTTCTATCTCGTGCGTAATACCCTTGAAAGTTTCTGGAAATCTCACTTTTTCTGGTTCACTCTTCCGCAGATGGTGCGTATGAGATCTTTGGCTCCTGGCGGAGTAGAACCTCCTGCCCCTGCACCTCCGACTCCAGCTAGGAGTCGCGGTGGTCATAGAGGTAGAGGTAGGGGTCGTGGATGCCCCAGAGCAATGGCACCCACTAGAGCTGCTAGAGTTGAGGTAGAGCCCGAGTATGACTACGAGCCAGAGTTTGCTCCAAAGCAGCAGCACGTGGACCCATGGATAGCCCATGTACCACCAGCACTGCACCGGTTTCTGTGCTAGCTTCAGCCTCAGCTCAGTCCTCAGATATTCGGGGTTTGCTTATTTAGCTTTTGGGTATGATTGGAGAAAGACCTTCGGAGGTAGCACAAATGTCCGCTCAGGGGGTAGCCCTGGTTGTTCTGAGTTCAGGAGCACAACTTTCTTCTGCGGCTCCCCGTGCTGAGATTATCCCAGTTCCAGCTGCTGCACAACCTCTTGCTCTTCGCCCAGCTATGGAAGATGGGGAGCAAAAGGCCTTGAGAAGATTCTTGAGATTGGCACCACCAAGATTTGCTGTACATTGGTTCAGGACTTAAATGATTTTATTACTACATGTGATGAGATGTTACACTATCTGGGTTTGTTGGAGACTCACAGAGTCAGTTATACCACCTATCGGCTGGAGGGTCCAGCGAAGATATGGTGGAGGGAAGAGGTTTCTTGCAAACCTTCTACATCACCTCAATTGACTTGGTCCGAGTTCTATAAGGCCTTTATGGCCAAGTTCTTGCCACGAAGCGACAAAGAGTGTTGAAGGGAGGATTTTACTAGACTTACTCAGGATTCTATGACTGTCTTGGAGTACGAGACTTATTTCCATCAGCTTGGTCCATTTAGGTCCATGATTATGCCTACTGAGGCTGACAAGATCCGTAGACTTATTTAGGGACTACAGAAAGAGTTTAGAGAGCCCGCAAAGATATTGGTTGCTAGTGGTCAGTCTTTCCAGGACATTGCAAACTATGCTCGTACTGTAGAGGATTTACGTTGTCATGACACTAAGGCCAGAGATAAGAGGCCTCGACATTGGTGTGGCTATAGTGGTTCCAGTTATTGTGGTAGAGGTTCAGGCAAGTGAGGCCAGGACTATAAGCTACAGCAGCACCAGGGTCAGTCCAGCCGACCGGTTCAGGCTTCACTTCAGACTTCCGGTATTACCCAATTTGAGCAGGGTTAGAGCAGTCAGCGTGGTCACAGTGGTCAGTCTATGAGAGGTACTACTTCTGGGGCTTCAGGCCGATGTGGCCACACAGGTTCAACAGGTTTTTCTCTAAAGGGTGGGCCATCAGGGCCGTGCTATGAGTGTAGAGTCAGCAGTCATTTTGCCAGAGATTTCCCCTTAGTGGGGTACAACCTGTCATGAGTGCGGATTTAGTGGCCATTTTGCTAGAGATTGCCCCCAGCGGGGTACAATTCAGCCTATTTACTCTGTTCAACCACCAGCTCGAGGGGATGGTGGTCAGGGTAGAGGTGGTGCTCTACATGGTAGAGAAGGTAGTAGGTATGGTGGTCAGCAGATGTAGGTCGTCATCAGTTCTATGTGGTCCCTGGGAGACTGGACGCAGAGGCCTCGGATGCTGTGATTACAGGTATGATTTCTGTGTACCATTAGTCTGCTATAACTTTATTTGATCCTGGATCCACTTGTTTATATGTATCTGCCTACTTTCTGCCTTGTTTGGGGTTGGCTAGTAAGCCATTATCTATTCATGTTTCTGTTTTGACCCTAGTAGGAGATTCTTTAGTAGTGGATTGGATTGTGAGATCTTGCATGATATTTGTGGGTGATTTAGAGACTTGGGGTGATTCGATGATCCTTTCCATGTTAGATTTTGATGTGATACTGGGCATGGACTTGTTATGCCCTCACTGTGTGGTTTTGGATTGCTATTCCAAGACCGTTACCATAGCCATGCCTCGTGTATCCCCAATTGTGTGGCAGGGTTCTGTTAGCCATACACCATTTGGGATCATCTCTTGTCTTCGAGCTAGAAAGTTGATTTCCCATGGGTGTTTAGCTTATCTAACATATGACCGATATGCTAATGCTGACCCTTTATCTCCTGAGTCTGTTCCTGTGGTTAGAGACTTCCTAGATGTATTTCCTACCGACCTGCCAGGCCTTCCACCTGAGAGAGATGTTGATTTTTCCATTGAGTTAGAGCCGGATGCTTGGCCCATTTCTATTCCTCCTTACCGTATGGATCCTGCTGAGTTGAGAGAGATTAAGGAGAAACTACAAGTTTGTTAGCTTAGGGGTTCATTAGCCTCAGTGTGTCGCCTTGGGGGGCTCATGTTCTATTCGTGAAAAAGAAGGATGGGTCAATGTGGATGTGTATTAACTATCGGCAGTTGAATAAGGTGACAGTAAAGAATAGGTATCCGATGCAGAGGATTGATGACTTGTTTGATCATCTCCAGGGTTCAGCCATGTTTTCGAAGATTGATTTGAGGTCAGCTACCATCAGTTGAGGATTAGGGCAGAGGACATCCCTAAGACAGCATTCAGGACACTTTATGGCCACTATGAGTTCCTGGTGATGTATTTTGGGTTGACTAATATCCCTGCAGCCTTTATGGATTTGATGCATAGGGTGCTTAGCCCATACATGGATATGTTTGTGATAGTCTTCATTGATGACATTCTGATATACTCGAGGAGTAGGAACAAGCATGAGCAGCATTTGAGGATTATACTTCAGACTTTGAGAGATCGTCGGCTTTATGACAAGTTCTCAAAGTGTGTTTTTTGGCTTGAGTCAGTTGCATTCCTAGGACACATGGTGTCTAAGGATGGGATTAGGGTTGATCAGGGTAAGATTTCTGTGGTTCATGATTGGCCTGAACCTACTACTCCTACCGAGGTTCGCAGCTTTATTGGTTTAGCCGGGTACTACAAACGGTTCGTTGAGGGATTTTCTTACATAGAAGCACCCTTGACTACACTGACTAGGAAGGATGTTCCATTTCAGTGTTCGAATCAGTGCGAGGATAGCTTCTAGAGTCTTAAGGCCTTATTGACTTCAACTCCAGTTTTGACTTTCCCGGTTGAGGGTCAGAATGTATCCGTGTATTGTGATGCTTCAGGGGTTGTTCTTGGTTATGTGTTGATGAAGCAGGGCCGAGTGATAGCATATGCGTCGAGATAGCTGAAGGTTCATGCGTGCAACTACCCCACTCATGACTTAGAGTTGGCGGTGGTAGTCTTCACGCTTAAGATCTGGAGGCACTACTTATATGTAGTTCACTATGAGATATTCACCGATTATCGTAGTCTTCAGTACATTATGAGTCAGCAAGAGCTAAAATCCAGGTAGAGGAGATGGATTGAGCTACTGAAGGACTACGATTTTACTATTCTATACCATCCAAGAAAAGGCAAATATGGTAGCGGATGCCTTGAGTTGGAAAGCGGTGAGTATTGGCAGCCTAGCTTCACTTTTAGTTTCTGAGCGACCGTTGGCCTTGGACATTCAGTCCTTGGATAACCGATTGGTTTAGATTGACTTGTTGGATCCTAGCAGAGTTCTTGCCAGTTTTGAGGTTCGTTCTACTCTAGTTGATCAGATTCAAAGCTGACTGTTTGAGGATTAGAGTTTGTGTGACCTTCGTGATCAGGTAGTTTAGGGTGAGGCCAGCCAAACTACTTTGGGTTTTTATGGTATTCTGAGGTTTGATGCTCGACTTTGTGTTCTGAGGGTTGGTGATTTGATACAGTTGATCCTCTGTGAGGATTAGTATTCTAGATACTCCATCTACCCTGGAGCGGCAAAAATGAATAAAGATTTGAGATAGCTCTAATGGTGGAGTGGTATGAAGTGGGACATAGTAGAGTTTGTATCTCGGTGCTTGTATCTCGGTGCTTGAACTGTTAGTAGGTGAAGTTCAAGCACATCAGACTGGGTGGCTTGATGCAACGACTTCCCATTCCTAAGTGGAAGTGGGAAGGTATTACTATTGACTTTGTTGTTGGGTTGCCTCGTACTTCTCGGATATTGATTCTATTTGGGTGATTGTGGATCGGCTGACTAATTCAGCCCACTTCTTGCCGATTTAGACTTCCTACAACACTGGGAGGTTAGCTCAGATCTACATTCGTGAGGTTGTTCAGTTGCATGAGGTCCCAGCTATATTATTTCAGATGCGACACGCAGTTCACATCTCAGTTTTAAAGGGCTATTCAGCGAGACTTGGGTATAAAGGTTTAGCTTGATACTGCTTTCCACCCTCAGATGGATGGCCAGTCCGAGAGGACTATTTAGGTTCTGGAGGACATGCTTCAGGCTTGTGTTCTTGACTTTGGAGGTTCATGGGATAAGTTTGTGCCATTGGCCGAGTTTGCTTATAATAATAGCTTTCATTCGAGCATTTGCATGGCACCTTTCGAGTCCTTATATGGTAGGCATTGTAGATCGTCAATTCATTAGTTTGATGGGTTAGAGTCCCGACCGCAGAGTACAGATTTGCTTAGAGATTCCTTAGACCGAGTCCTTTTGATTCAGGATAGACATAGAGTGGCCCAGAGTAGGTAGAAGAGCTACACTGATCGCAGGCTTCATGACTTGGAGTTCAGTGTTGGTGACTTGGTTTTCCTTCGAGTATCGCATGTGAAGGGCGTGATGAGATTTTTTCGATGGGGCAAGCTTAGCCCCCGGTTTATTGGGTCATTTGAGATTCTATAGAGGGTTGGTAATGTGGCCTACATATTATCTTTGCCTCTGATGTTTGCAACTGTTCATCCAGTTTTTCATATCTCAATGTTACGCCAGTATGTGCCAGATGAGTCTCATGTGTTGCATTGGGATTTGGTTTAGTTAGATGAGAGTCTATCCTTTGTTGATGAGTTGATTGCTATTCTAGCCAAAAATATCAGGAGATTGAGATCTAGAGAGATTCTAGTTGTGAAAGTTCAGTGGAGGCAGCGTCCGGTCGAGGAGGCTACTTGGGAGATCGAGATTGAGTTATGTGCTAAGTATCCGTAGTTGTTCAAGCCTTCAGGTACTCTCTTCTTCTTGACTTTCAAGGACGAAACTCTTTTTAGTAGTGGATATTGTGATGACCCTTTCGATTATCTTTGCATTTACCCATTCATTGTACTGTTAGAGCTCTCCAGTAGTGGCCCCAAGTCATTTATGGCTTGCTGGGAATGGTAGTTCGGTGCCCTGGTTGTTCATTTGGTTGTTTTGCCCTTTTGCTAGTTTTAGAGTTTTACCTTATAATATCGTTGACTTTAGTCAACATTCTTACGTAACATGCTCAGAATTGAATTCTGATAGTCTCGTTAGCTCCGTAGCATTGAGTTTGGTCTAGTTGGTTCTTTAGTTGAGGCCTGAGAAATTCCGGTGCGGGTTTTGTGTTGTTTTCTCTGTTTTCAGGCAATTTAGAGTTGAAATTATAACTTTGGGTGACTTTTGATGATCGGAGTGTCGGATTCAAAATCCGATGATTTCATCAGCTCTGGAATGATGTGTTTGGGTTAGAAAGATGGTTGGTTCAGGTCCTGGGTGAGCCGAGCTCATTTTCAGCCTTTGGGTTCTTACTTGTTAGTGATGACTTGGGTCAACATTTCTCCGAAACAACCTCGTATGGAAGCTTCGTCGATTCCGTTGAGTCCGGAATATCATTTTCACTCTATTAGCATTTTTGGTTTTTGAATATCGATTTTTGATTGTAACCAGAATGTCCCATGGAGTTTTCAAAAAGTTGCAGATTTTTAGTGCAGGCCAGGCCTTCAGCACAATCGCGCCAAGGCCAGTGTGATCGCGCCTCACCGCCTGCAGCCGGCCAGCGCAATGGCGCCCTTCAAGCGTGATGGATCCTTGGCGCCTGGCTCCCAGTGCGCGATGGCACTGGTTTAGCGCCAACGGTGCTGACCAGCGACTAAGACCAGCAGCTATTTAAGTCTTCTTCTTTGTTTTTCCAGCCCTTTTCTCTCAACTTACTCACTTTAAAACACAAGTTTCTCTCCACCAAATTGCTCCATATCAGTCTTAGCTTTGGGGAAATCAATTGTTCTTCGATAATTCTTGATCCTTTAATTCTTGGTATGTCATCTTCCCCAACTTGCTTTCCTTTGTTTTCCTCAAAAATCCACTATTGTTGCTCATACCCAAAGCTTGGAATTTGTTGTAGTTGCTGCCTCCTAGCTCTTGCATGATCATGGGTGTGAAGGATTCTTTGTCTTGGCTTAAATTCAATCATTTTTGTAAGTAATCCTTGCCTAATTTCCGTTGTTTATTCTTAAAATTCCATCTTTAAACCCCAACTTGAGCGGGCTATTTTAGCGCCCTTCTCTTGGCCAATTGTGCTCAATTTTGGAGCATGCCTTCTTGGCATCGTTGTGGTAATCATGCTTCTTTTCATTTTTAGTTTTAGGTTATGGGCCCTGCGAGCTCGCTTTTGTCCTGGATTTCAACCTGGCTATAATTATAGCAATATGGGTATCGTTATACTCGTTTTAACATATTACTTATGTCTATGATAGTTTGATTATCATTCGAGATCTCTCAGAGCGATTCGGGCTTGTATGAGTTGTTCGGCAGCTTGTCATCGGACGATAGGTAGGTTACGATCTAAACTCCCTAGACTTAGCATATATTGGATAAAATTATACTAGATGGCATCCTTGGGTTGGGTTATTATGTTAGTACCACAGACTTTGACTATATTTCCATGATTCATTTTGTTTCTTTCCTCCGTTGTGTGTAGTATTCTTTGTAGTTAGTAGTATCACCCTTACGGTCCGGTGTGGCCTTGTTTGATTCTGGACCATAGATGGTGGGTTATTCGCTGGTGCCCGTGAGTCCCGGGCATCATTATCATGATATTATGCTAGCTATCTGTGCTGTAGAGCGATTGGAGCCTGTGCAGGGCCGATAGGTTATTTGTGAGTCGGGGGCCACTGTTGTGATTGTGTATGCTATACACCATGCATATAGATAGAAGGGATTTCTTCTTGATTTTTTTCTATGATTTAGGCATTGGGCCTACTGGGACTGATGTTCTAAACCTTGCATGGCCTGTGGGGCTCGTTTTCAGTAAAAATGATCTAAATGGGGTTTGGTAATATTTTGATAGGTATTCTTTGGGTAAGGGAGTTTTAAAGGATATTTCTCACTAGCTTCACTTATACTGGACTCGACGGGGTCGAGTGCTAGACTTATTTACTACAGCTTCCGAGGTGATGCTGGACTAGGCGGGGCAGTGTGCTAGAACTATTGGACTTACTGTTTTAGACCTAGATACCTTTCGGGCAGCTTTACTTGGGGATTGATTTGAGATTGCAGGGCATCTAGTATGTTGGTCGGGGGCCTCCATGGACTTTACCATTCTGGACCAGAGGCTGCGAGCTGCGGGTGCCGAAAGGAGCGGTATACGATGTAGTAGGTGTATACGGGTGTGACCTTCCATGAATCCGGTCTTCTGGGCCTTATAGGTCACCAGAAGCGGGTAACATACGGTACTACTATCACTCTTGACTTAGCATGGCATCATATCATTCATCTGTGTGAGGTACCACTCTTGTTTGTTATTTGTTGATTCTACACTCCGGTAGTATGGGATGACAGAGGGTTTTGTTTTCACTTGTTTGTGTTCCCCAGTTGTATGGGCGGCCGGGGGACTGTAGGTAGAATCTTGTTACTTTATGAGGATACTATCCCCTGTCACGGTTATGATTTTGAGATATTATAGTGCAACATTGTTAGTTCTGGCTTGAGATTTGTATGAGTAGTTGGTTATCGATTCCTGTTTCCGAGCATACCTATCACTACTCTTCTCCTCTTTCTCTTCTACTTGAGGTTACCGGTATACTGTCCATTTCTAAAACTTATTATGTATATACTATTATTTCAAGGATCCCAGGTGCGTTATTTCTTGCTTACACCTGTGCCTGTTGCATATATAATCTACTTGCTAGCTTTTGTATGTTGTTCTGTTGACTTCCCTCTTGGCTAGTTCTTATGTACTTTTTGTTGATTTTTATGACTACTTTCTTCCATTATGTCTGTTACTACGCTTTTATCTTATATGTACCCAGTCGGCTTATGATACCTACTAGGTACCTTATGCTTCATATTTGGTACTCATACTACACTCTGCATCTTCTAGTGCAGATCCTAGTATGGGCCATCGCTGTTAGCTCGTGGAGACTCATTCATGCGAGGAGCTGCTTTTGGTGATATTCTGGACTGAGGGTGAGCTCTTGCTGACTGGAGCTTAGCTTTTAGTTCTCTTTTGATTATGTATTCTATTTCTACTCGGAGACAGCTTTGTATATATATTATTTTGGACCCTTGTACTCCTTATGTAGATCCAGCTCTTATACGCTATGATACCAGGTTTTGGGTTTGGTTTAGCTTCCGCATTGTATATATATATTACTCCTATTATCGATTTTCTTCATCTTGTTCGCTTACTTCCGCTTATTAGACTGTTCTTCTGCTTCGTTTGCTAGATAGTAGCCCATTACTGACCATTCCGGGCTACTGGCATTGGTTTGCCTACCGGGGGATTGTAGGTGCCATCATGACCTATAATTCGGGTCGTGACAATTGAATTAATAAAGAATACCTTTGATTATTCTCCATTCAGCGTAGTGTATTCTAACTGACCTCATAAATTACAAAATATTGCAAAATAAAAATAATGGTTAGTAAAGCATATGCCACCTTAATTTTGGTGGAAAATATAATTTAAGAGAATAAAATAAATAACAAATTAACAATACATACAGAAAAGTTAAGATAGAGAGTGAGGGAGAGAGAGTAGAACAGGTATGACGAGGCTAAAAATAGTTCTAATACGATTTTACTCCCTCTATTCTATTTTTGTATGATCGACTCTCTTAAACGTCTAAAAAAAGACTTATAGAACTCGTGAAGACATTTTTCAGAGAACTAAGTAAAATATTTCAACATTTGAAAGTAGTGTAAGGCTAAAAATAATGTTTATATTATAGGAAAGTATATCGATAATTTAACATAATGATAAAACTTGTCAAGTCTTTGAGATTTTTAAAAGAGTGGCATAAAAACTAGAAAAGAAGGGAGTAACGAGTTACTTTATTTTATAAAGTTATATGTGCGCTTCATACAAGAAGTCAGTTGTAGCCTGCCTTTGTCATCATATCCCAAATGTACCTGACTCTCATTGGTGTGACGGGTCAATTTGAGCTCTGCTTCACAGATTGACTCCTCAACACTCGTGGTTGAACTCCAAGCGATGTCATTCCATTATAGTGTACATGTAAAAATATTTAAATAAGTGAGAGTATGTCTATTCTTAAGGTTTAACTAATCAACCTTCAAATTAGGCGATAAGATAATGAAGACTCTTAATTAAAGTAAGCACATAAAAAGATAAAGAGTTTAAAAATAAGAGTTTTTAGTTCTTTTACCGGTCAAAATGATTTAAAATAAATTTGTATACCAACTCTCTTTTCACATTAAACTGAATCTTTAAACGATCGAGGCCCAGAACAGAATGATTAACACCTTGATATCATCTCGACCAAATAAGTATTATCACATCAAATTGTCATCACATCAACATGTTATTCGTCCAAGTTCAACATGTTTATCAAAACATTAAGATAAAGATCGATCAATTAATAATTAACCTAAAATAAATGTAGATCTAGTCACAATAAATGTAAATATGATGAGAAACTCTAACATATCACACATTCCTGGGATTCATTTAGCTTTTAAATAAGTAAAAAGAGAAAAATTTGTCATGCGAACATACGTTCCTTAGACCAAATCAACCAAATAAGAGATCTTTCTCAAGGTATAAAAGAACGTAGTGCAGCAACAATGATTAAAATGAAGATAACCATATATTATACTTCAAAACACAAGATAAACATGATACTGTTTAGCATACAAACTGAATTTATTGTGTAAGAAATGAGCTAATAACTACACTTCATTAGAATGCATTAAAATGTTTATGACGTTGAGGCGGCTCAAACTAAATTATCAAGAGCCACAAGGAACGACACATTACTGCTAAATACTTAACAAGCAAAATTGTGAATTTTGATTAACACAATTGATTAAAAAATAGAGGGACATTGACATAAATGACTAAAGCATAATATGTGAAGCATTGTTGAAACAAGAAAGAGTAAGAATTGGACCTATATGAATAATTTCTTATCATCGAACCCATGAAGAATTCTTGACCAATGGATGACTACATCGAACTCAGCAATTGTTCAGGAAGACATGCAAAATAGAACCTCAAACTAAAGAAGAAGATGCCAACCGGAACACTCGAGTAATACCAACCATGATAATAGTGAAGTTGGTGCTATAATGGGGTTCACATAGTCGTTGTGAGATGATTCTAATGGAGATTGGGAGTATATTTGTGGCTGATCTCTCCTTTTTTCACTACCCTAGCATTAGGTTTTATAAAGAGAGAAGGAAAAAGAGACGTTGGGGTATGGGGAGTAAAATTGGTAAAGATTGATTTGGTAGGAGAAATTTTGGTGAAGTAATATTTTTCCAATAAAAGTAAGATAGTGAGAGGATTTTCTTAATAGAAAAGATTTGACAAGATTTGACAAGATTTGAATTTGACATCTATGCTCAATATTTAATAAAATTCTACCAAAACATAAAATCAGTAACTATCAAATTACTAAGTAAAAGAATATTATTAAATATAATAACTCACCAATTATATTTTATAATAAAAAATAATTCACCAATTTTTACAATAAAATGAATAGTAACTTTAAAATGTTTCCTTACATATTGTAAAAGAATAAGTAAATAAAATATAATATATTTGCAATTGAAAATTGATAATCAAATATAATATATTTGCAATTGAATATTGATAATAAAATAATAATAATAACAACAACAACAATAAATATCAAAATAATACGAATAATATTTATCAACATAAAATTTGATAAAGAAAAGTGTTTTTGTCCTCGTGGACAAAATATACCCTCGAATCAGCAAAAGGAGGAAAGGGAGGTCCATAATTGGGTGTCAACAACTGCCCCTTCCTTGCTCGGGAATGAAGAATGAATTATCAGGCAAGGAACATTGACAAAATAGCCAATTTTGTCAAACTGAGAGAATGATTCTTTTGGAATCGTAGGAAACAAGAGGGAGTTGTGAAAATGTTGTGGCCAACACTTTAATTTTAAGTCACCTACATATCTCTGATTTTACTAGAATCAGGTTGTGTGTAGTTCTAGATTTAGAGACGGATGAGATCTCTAAAGAAAGCTGACATATATGGGTTTTGAATGAGGATAGCACGAGTTGACAAGATTAGAGTATGAGCAGGATGGAACGTGAATATACTTTTGATCAAGTCATGGCGATATGGGAATTGAATTGGATAATAGAATAAGAAGAGTTGTATCTCAGAAATGGGAGCAAAAATTATTCTTATTATTTCTTGCCTTTGATACCTGCAGCTTCTAGTATAACAAGATAAAGCAGTTAGCTAATAAATTTATAGAAACATGAATTACTGCGATGAAAAGTAGTGATGCTATAAAACAATAATGATAAAAGAAGGTAAGAAAAGGTATCTGTTTGTTTGAAAGGATAGTGCTTAACCCATTCAACTTTCAAAGGACAATGCTTAGCCTCGAATAACGTCTTGAGAAGGTAATGCTTAACCAAGTCGACTTTCAAAGGACAATGCTTAGACTCGGGGAATATTTTGAAAAGGTCAACTTCCAAAGGAAAATGCTTAGCCTAGGTTAATATTTTGAAAAGGTAGTGCTTAACCCAATCAACTTCCAAAGGAAAATGCTTAGCCTCGAGTAACATCTTGAAAAGGTAGTGCTTAACCCAATCAACTTCCGAAGGACAATGCTTAGTCTCGGGTAAAATCTTGAAAAGGTAGTGTTTAACCCAATCAACTTCCGAAGGACAATGCTTAGCCTCGAGTAAAATCTTAAAAAGGTAGTGCTTGACCCAATCAACTTCCAAAAGACAATGCTTAGTCTCGGGTAAAATCTTAACAAGTTAGTGCTTAACCCAATCAACCTCCAAAGGACAATGCTTAGCATTGGGTAACATCATGATAAGGTAATGCTTAACCAAATCAATTTCCAAAGGACAATGCTTAGCCTCAGGTAATATCTTGATAAGGTAATGCTTAACCAAATCAACTTTCGAAGGACAATGCTTAGCCTCAGGTAATATTTTGAAAAGGTAATAGATTTGAGAAGAAAGTGCATAATCTAAAGTAAAAGTCTTGAAAGGGTAAACCTTAACCCTATTTGTAGTAGCCTTACTAATAGTAGCTGAATTATAGTAGCCCAAAGTAACGTAATTCAAGTATTAAGTAGCACAATAGTAGCCCAATATAGTTTAGTAGTTTAGTGTCATCAGAGCCAAGGAAGTAAAGTAACTTAGCTTTTAGGCTAAATTTGAGAGAGCATGTCTTCTCTTGTGTCACGATTTGATTGCGATGATTATTTCTTAATTTCACCTGCATTTCTGCACCCAAAGTAGAATTGTAAGCAATAAAAGTCAAAAGATTGACTCGTACCTTTGTTTGTCTTTTCTTGTTGGACTTTGAACTTGCACTTTGTTTGGATTTCTTGAGATGTAATACTTGAAACTTTTGAGGATCCCTCAAAAACTTTTGTCCCAGTTTATGACTTGCAAAAAATCCTCATGATGTTCTGCAAGTTAGAATATTGCTTCTTTTTTTGTGAAATTTTTTAGAGAACCTCAAAACTTCTGCCCCAATTTCAGCTTCAAATAAGTGTGAAGTATTGGGTTCCTATTTTGCTCAAAGAAAATTCATTAGTTCAAAAGAAATGATTATCTTGCATTAAACATCGAAACCTAGACTGTGAGTTTAAGTGGGAATATGGATAATATGAAGACCTGAGTATTAAATTATGAGAGTTTATTAGAATAACAGCCAAATCTTGCGATGGAATAGGATAAGGTGTTACCAAGGCTTTTAAAAGTACCATGCTTTGAAGTGTATAAAGACAAGACAGAAAATATAGCTAATCAAGTGTTTCAAAATTGAGCTAGAAACAAAGGTTTGTGAAGAAGACTGAAATTGGTTAGAATGTTGAGCAATTTTTTTTAATAGGGTTGGATTGAAGATTATGACAGGAATTGTTGCTCAAATACTAGACAACCTTATAGCTTTAAGAAAATGAAACAAAATTAACATTGCATAACTCAGAGTAGTAAAGTAATAACATATAAAGAATGAGATATTCGCAAGAGAAAATTTTAGGCCGAACGAATGAGCCTACAACTTAGGATTGAAGAGAGATTGATACAAGAGATAGACTCTAGCGCACGAGACCCAACGATAGTGATGAAATTTATTATTTTGGACGACAATTATAATTTTGGAGAGAGTGATAATTACACATATACCAAAATGCTAAGTCTCAAGAGATGAACGAGCTGATAACGGTAAGATATTTAAAAAATACGCATAAGACATTTAGATGAACTTTGCTTTGAATGAGTGAAGAGATTTACGATTCTGAAGAATTGCCTAATTCAAAAGTATGTCCCAATTTTAGTTCTGAGACACTTAACTTGAAATAGCCAGAAAAATTTGATAGATAGCGAAGATCATTTGAGTGATTCCAAAATATCCTCAATTTTCCACTCTGAGAGCGTTTTGAGAAGAAAAAAGAAAGGGAGGCTCAAAAAATTGATGGAGAAATTATTTGAGTAACAAAGGTTGATCTGATTTTTCAAATATTTAGACATATTAGAGGGAGGGAAAAAAAGAAGACCGCATCCTTATATAGAATTGCCTACGTATCTCGCTGGAACAAGAATCAGGTCAGACGTAGTTCAAAACCTTAGACTTAGAGAAATTCGGGTAGTAAAAGAGTAAAAGGTCAGCGCTTGAGTTGTATTGGTCAAGTTATGAAGGTTCTATATGTTTCAAGAATGTATACATTAGGATATGGAGCATACCAAGGAATGATAGTATTTGTGGATTCCAAGGAAGGATTTAAACTTATATGCGTATTAAATAAGGTAGATGCGCAAATTTTATTTTTTAAGAAAAAAAAATTATGCCCACGCTAGAAATTTCACGAGGAAAGTCAAATGCTTTAGCAGAGAAATGGTGAGTTGATATCGTTGCAACCAATAGAATGATCTATGATTTTCACGAGGAAATGAAAATTATGATTCAAGAAAAGGAAGATAATTTGATTAGACTATAAGATTTGTATGATTTAGGGCCTAACAGAATAAAGGTTAACATGCCATTAGATAGTATGATTAGTCATTTGGAGTAGATGGTCTATGTGATAGCTACATTCATCTCTCAAATAATGAAAATAAACTAATGGTGTCCTTTTCGAGATTATAAATCTCTTAGGACCAAGTGTAAATTTCGCGATTAGTCTTGACAAGTCAAAGGTATCAAGATATTCTAGGCTTGATGAGATGTATAATCCTTAGTAAAGGGATATGCGATCAAGGTCTAAAGAACAAGAGTGACTTTCTAGATAAGGTTTTCTTAAGCGGAGAATTTGAGAGTGGAAAGCTCATGACCGTTGATGCACCGCTGATCGACCAAATCATGAGGCACTCCCCTTAAGAGGGTGTTTAATAGTAATGGCAGTGAAACCATGCACCCATTTTTTTCACGACCTTATTTCTCGGTCATGATGGAACCTACAACTCCCCAGTAGGAGAACTAATTTCCATAGCCCGGAATGGTTAGTAATGGGCTATTATCTAACAAGAAAGCGGAAAAAACATAAAATAGGCAGAAGCAAGGGAGATATGATAAGTAATAAGCAACAGGAACACATAAGCTGAAGCTAAACCAAACCCTTAACCTGGTATCAGAATATAAGATCCAAAACTACATCAACAGAGTATAAAAGGATCCAAAACAATATATACAAATGTCTTCGAATAGTAAAAGAGTACATAATACAAGGATGAACTAAAAGATATGCTCCAGTCGCCAAGAGCTCACCCTCATTCTCGGATAGTCCCCAAAAGATCAGCCCGTATGAGTCTCTAATGAATCAGCAGCGTTGGTCCATACTAGGATCTGCACCAGAAGATGTAGAGTGTAGTATGAGCACCAATTGCTAAGCAATGGGTACCCAGTGGGTATCATAGGCCGACTGGGCGCATAGAAGATATAAAGGCAATAATATAGAAGAAATGAAGCAAGTAGTCACAGAAAATAATGAATAAGTACACGGAATCTAGCACAAAAGAATACAAGGAGAAAATAACATACTTGGCTAGCTACTGGAATATAAATCACACAAACACAGGTGAAGGAAAGAAATAACGCACTTGGGATCCTCGCAGTAACAATATATAGAAATAGGCGGTATACTGGTAACCTCAAGTAAAAAGAGAAGGAGGAAAGAAGAATAATGGTAGCATGCTAGCAAACAAGATTAATAACCAAACCATGCTAATGATACAAGAAAGAACCAACCGGTATCCCAAGTACAACTTATCAAGTTAACCATGTGTAAATAGTACAACCCTCAGTATCAAATTATCGTATGTAATCACAATAGGGATCAATATCTCGATAGTGTACCAATAAGTCTACCTACAGTCCCAACGGGAGCCCATGAACCCTAAGAACACAAACAAGTGAAAACGAACCCTCCAGTATCCCATACTACTGGAGCGTACACTCACTAGACAGCAAACAAGGGTGGAATCTCACACAAATGGATTATATGATGCAATAGTGAAAAACAAGTGGAATAGGAACCCCGTATCTACCCCTTCTGGTGTCTATGGGCCCAGCAGGTAGGATCCATGGAAGGACACGACCCATATACCTCTGCTATACTGTATACCCCTTCTTCGGCACACTCAACATGTAGCCCCTGGTCTGGATTTGCATGGTTCATGGAGGCCCCCGACCATATACTAACTCTCGTAACCTCAATGTAACTGTCTGGAGTGAATCCGGATCAAAACTAGTAATGAAATCTCAAAAATTCATGCCCGAAGCCTATTCGATTCTAAATCAGTGAAATTAGTCTCAAAAGCCCCTACAAGGGAGCCCGAACATAACCGAGTCTAAAATAGTAGTAAATCAAGTTTGATGCTCGGCCTAACCGAGTCCAGTATCATCTCCAATCAACAGTAAAACAATTCTAGCACTCTGGCCCCACCAAGTTTAGTAGTAGTCTAAAAATAATAATAAAATCAACCTAATTACTTTCTTACCCCAAGAAGATCCATTAAAATCATTTCCAAACCATTTATAACCAGTTTTACCGAAAACAGGCCCTCGGGGCTATTCAAGGTTTATGAAACCATCAATAAGAGGCTCGAATACAAAACCATAGTTAAACAAGCAAAAAAACCTCTTTATATGCATGATAATGGCATGATGAAGCACAAACAGTAGCCCAATGGCTCAAAATAAACCTATCGGCCCTACATAGGCTTCAACCGCTCTACAACACAGATAACAAGCCTAAGATTGCAATATCGATATCCAGGACTCACGAACATTCCCAAATAACTCGTCATCTATGGTCCAGAGTCAACTACAAGGCCACACAGGACCACAAGGGTGATATAAGCAACTACAATGAATTCTACAACCAAACGAGTGAAATAATACTTATATGAAAGAACGGGCAAGGTCTGGGGTACCAAGCTAATAAAACGAACCCAAGAATGCTAATTAGTAAAACTATATCCTATATATGCGAAGTCTGAAAGAGTTAACCCGTAACCTACCTGTCATCCGATGACAAGCTGCTGGAACGACAATGTCCAAGATTGAACAACTCTAAAAAGTCCTGAAATGCAATCACACTATCATAAACATAAACTACACATCAACACGAGATTAATGATATCCAAATAGCTATAATTAGAGTCGGGTCAAAATCTAGGTCAAAAGAGGGTCTGCAGGGCCCACAACTCGAAATCAAAAATGGAGAGAAGCACGAGGAACATACGATTCTTGTGATTGCATACTCTAATTTTGAGTGAATTTTGCCAAGAAAATGGCACAAAATAGCCCGCTTAAAAAGGGAATTAGAGAGGGAAGATTCGAGGATAAAATCCGGAAATTAATCAAGAGTAACTTACCATGACAAGAGGAACAAGCTAGTAGACTGAAATTCCCACAATTACGAACAATCAACGCCAACAGGCAGCTAAAAACCAAGAAAACACAAGCTTCAAGTCTACACAACAATGGAGGTTTTTAATGGAGAGGAAGAACTTTGAGGGAAGAAGAAGAGTTACCCAATCGATGAGGAAACGATAAAATCCAACAACTAAAAGAAATCCCCAAGACTAGCAACTGTTGGGAGCAATTTGGTTGAGAGAATTATGAGTTTTGTGTTTGGAAAAATATAAGAAATGGGAGCTAAAAACGAAGATAATGGAAACTAATAGGAGCTAGACACAGGTCAGCTCCATAAGCGCTAGAGCAGCGCCATTGCGCAAGAGGAAGCCAGGCGCTGAGGCGCCATCACACTGGCCAAACTGAACGCGCGCGTGCGGTAGGGGGCAGCATCAGCACGAGGGGGCCGCATCAGCACTGGCAGGCAGGCGGTGGCAGGAAGGCGCTGGCATAGCGCAATCGCACTGCCTGGGCACTTTCATACTAATGGCCCTCTAAAACAGAAAACCAGTTGTGCTAAAAAAAATTATGGGGTGTTCCGAGCATGATAGAAACCCGATACTCAAAAATCAATAATGCTAATAGAGTGGAAATGGCATTCTAAACTCAATGGAATCAACGAAACTTCCATATGAGGTCGTTTCAGAGGAATGTTAACCCAAGTCAACACTAACCAAAATCACTCAAACACCCGAAGTAAGCCTGGCTCACCCGGGACCCTAACCAACCACCTACCTAACCCAAACTCAATATTCCAGAGTTGATGGAATCATTGAATTTCGAATCTGACGCTCCATTTATTGAAAGCTGACCCAAGTCACACTTCCAACTTCGAATGGCCTAAAAATAGAAAAAGCAACACAAAACTCACTTTATTAAAGGTCCAACTAGACCAAATTCCATGCTCTAGAGCTAACCGAACTGTCATAATTTGATTCTGAACAGTTAGCTAAGAATGTTGACTAAAGTCAATGAATTCCTAAGTTAAAACTCTAAAATAGGGAAACGACCATAACGACCAAATGAATGAATGGTCAGGGCACTGAACATCAGTCCCATCAAGCCATTAATGACTTGGGGCCGCTGCAGGAAAGCTCTAACATTAAAAGAAAAGCATAAATGTGGAAATGACCAGAAGGGTACTCATTGTATCATCTACTACTAAAAAGAACTTTCATTCTCGAAAGTCAAGAAAAGAGGAGTACATAAAGGCTCAAACAGTTGAAGATACTGAGCTCGCAACTCACTATCGGTCTCCCAGGTAGACTCCTCGACCAACCGATACCTCTACTAAACTTTCACAACACGAATATCCCTAGATCTCAACCTCCTAAAATCCCTAGCCAAAATAGAAATCGGCTTCTCATCAATGGTCAAACTCTTATCTAACTTAATTGAATCCCAATGCAACACATAAGAATCATCTTGAACATACTATCGCAGCATCAAGACATGAAAAACTGGATGCATAGCTAAAAACATCAGAGGAAAAGCTAACTGATAGGCAACACTACCAACACTCTAAAGGTTCTCAAATGGCCCAAAGTACCTGGGGATAAGCTTGCCCCGTCTACCAAATCTCATCACGACCTTCATGGGTGATAGACGGACGAATACCAAGTAACCAACACTGAACTCTAAGGCACAAAGTCTACTATCAACATAGATCTTCTGCCTGCTCTGAGCTAGTTGAAGTCTGTCCTGAATCACACTGACTCTATCTAGTGAATAACGAAGCAAATCTGTACTTTATGGCCTAGACTCCAAACCATCAAACCAACCCACCGGTGATCTGCAATGCCTACCATACAAAGCCTCAAAAGGTGCCATGCCAATGCTTGAATGAAATCTATTATTCTAAGCAAACTTAGCCAAAGGCATAAACTGATCCCAAGAACCTCCAAAGTCAAGAACATAGGCCCGAAGCATGTCCTCCAGGACCTGAATAGTCCTCTCAGACTGTACATCTGCCTGAGGGTGAAAGGCAGTACTAAGCTGAATATTTATACCCAAGTATCGATGAATAGCCCTCAAGAACTCAGATGTGAACTGAATGCCGCCGTCTAAAATGATAAAAGCAGGGACCCCATGCAATCGAACAATCTCCCATAGGTAAATCTGAGCTAACCACTCTGCATTGTAAGTAGTTTGAACCGGCAGGAAGTGCGGTCACTTAGTCAGCCAATTAACAATCACCCAAATAGAGTTGAAATCCCTATAAGTATGAGGCAATCGAACTACGAAGTCCATAGTGATCACTTCCCACTTCCACTCAGAAATGGGAAGTCACTGCATCAAACCACCAAGTCTCATATGCTCGAACTTTAAATAAAGTTTTTAGCATTAGGATTTCACACTTGTACAGGTCCCTTTCAGTACCACGGAAAACATCCCTATTAATCAGGTAAACCTAGGTTAACCCTGCTTCAGACCATAAAAACTTTTGAACCTGCTGATAGTTCAAGCACCGAGATATAAACTCTTCCACCTTCCAATTCATACCACTCCACTAGTAAAGTTGTCTCAAATCTTTGTACATCTTGGCTATGCCAGGATGAAGGGAATATCTAGAACAATGTGCCTCATGGAGTATCAGCTGAATTAAATCTCTAACTCTGAGAACACAAAGATAATTGTCGAACCTCAGTATACCATCACAACCCAAAGTAGCTCGACTGACCTCACCCTAAACCACCTTATCACGAAGGTCACACAACCGCTGATCCTCAAACTATCAGCTCCGAATATGGTCAACTAGAGTAGAACAAATTTCAATACAGGCAAAAACTCTGCTAGGATCCAACAAGTCAAGCCTAACAAAAAGTTAGCCATGGACTGGATATCCAAAGCCATTGGTCACTCCGAAATTGAAAGTGAAGCTAGGCTATCCATACTCACTGCCTTCTGACTCAAGGCATTCGCTACCATATTTGCCTTGCCAAGATGATACAGAATGGTAAAGTCATAGTCCTTCAGTAACTCAATCCATCTCGTCTGCCTCGAGTTTAGCTCTCACTGACTTGTGATGTATTAAAGTCTACGGTGATCACTGAATTTCTCACAGTGAACCCCATATAAGTAGTGCCTCCAAATCTTGAGCGCGAAAACTACCACCGCCAACTCCAACTTATGAGTGGGGTAGTTATGCTTATGAACCTGTAGCTACATTGACGCATATGATATCAAACGACCCTACTATATCACCTCACAAACAAGACCCACCCCTGAAGCATCACAATATACCGAGAATCTCTGACCCTCAACTGGCAAAGTCAACACTGGAGCTGAAGTTAATAAGGCCTTAAGCCTCTGGAAGTTATCCTTGCACTGATTCAACCACTGAAATGGGAAATCCTTCCTGGTCAGCATAGTCAAAGGTGATTCTACGGAATAAAACCCCTCCATGAACCTCCTGTAGTACCCTGCTAACCCAGCAAAGCTTCAAACCTCACTAGGAGTAGTAGGTCTAGGCCAATCACTAACCGTTGAAATCTTACCCAGGTCCACTCTAATCCCGTTCTTAGACACCATGAGTCCTAGGAATGCAACTGACACAACCTATTTACTTTCTTACCCCAAGAAGATCTTTTAAAATCATTTCCAAACCCTTTATAACCACTTTTACAAAAATGGGCCTTTGGGGCCATGCAAGGTTTAGGAAACCATCAACAATAGGTTGCAAAAAACCTCTTTATATGCATGATAATGGCATGCTCAAGCATAAAGAGTAGCCCAAGGACTCACAATCAACCTATCGGCCCTACACAGGCTTCAATTGCTCTACAACATAGATAACAAGCCTAAGATCATAATATTGATGTCCAGAACTCACAGACATTTCCTAATAACACACCATATATGGTCCAGAGACTAATACAAGGCCAAACAGAACCACACAGGTGATATAAGCAACTACAATGAATTCTACAACCAAATGAGTGAAATAATACGGACATGAAAGAACGGGCAAGGTATGGGGTACCAAGCTAATAAATCCAACCCAAGGATGCTAATTAGTACAATTATATCCTATATATGCGAAATCTAAAAATGTTAAACCGTAACCTACCTGTCGTCCGATGACAAGCTGTTGGAACGACGATGTTTAATCCCGAACTGCTCCAAGAAGTCTCGAAATTCAATAATACTATCATAAACATAAACTACATATCAACACGAGATTGATGATACCCATGGGTCAAAATCTGGGTCAAAAGCAGGCCCACGGGGCCCATAACCTAAAATTAGAAATGGAGTAAAGCACGAGGAACATACGACTCTCATGAGTGCATGCTCCAATTTTGAGCGAATTTGGCCAAGAAAATGGCACAAAACAGCCCGCTTAAAAAGGGAATTAGAGAGGGAATATTAAAGGATAAAATCTGGAAATTAATCAAGAGTTACGTACCATGACTAGAGGAACAAGCTAGCAGACTGAAATTCCCACAATTATGAACAATCAATGCCAACGGGCAGCTATACACCAAGAAAACACAAGCTTACAGTCTACACAAAAATGGAGGTTTTTAATGGAGAGGAAAAACTTTGGGGGAAAAAGAAGACTGACCCAATCGATGAGGAAATGATAAAATCCGACAACTAGAAGAAATCCCTAAGACTAGGAACTGTTAGGAGCACTTTGGTTGAGAGAATTATGAGTTTGATGTTTGGAAAAATATAAGAAATGGGAGCTAAAAACAAAGAGAAAAGAAACTTATAGGAGCTAGATGCAGGTCAGCGCCATCGCACAGGAGAAAGTCAGGTGCCGAGGCGCCATCGCACTGGCAAGACTAGACGCGCCCGTGCACGATCGCACAGCAGGGGGATCCATCGGTGCTAGCAGGTGGGTGCTGGCATAGTGCGATCGCGCTGCCTAGGTGCCATCGGCGCTGAAGGCCCTCTGCTATAGAAAACCAACTGTTCTAGAAATTTCTACGGGGTGTTCTGGGCATGATCAGAACCCGATACTCAACAATCAATAAAGCTAATAGAGTGCAAACGACATTCTGGACTCAACGGAATTTATGAAACTTCAATACAATGTCATTTCGGATGAATGTTGACCCAAGTAAACACTAACCAAAATACCCAAACACCCAAAATGAGTCCGGATCACCCGGGACCTGAACTAACCACCTACCTAATACAAACTCAATATTTCGGAGCTGATGGAATCGTTGAATTTCGAATCTGACGCTCCAATCATCAAATGTTGACCCAAGTCACACTTTCAACTCCAAATGCCTGAAAATAAAAAAGCAACACAAAACCCACACTGGAAGTTCTCAGGCCTAGACTAAAGGTCCAACTAGATCAAACTCCACGCTTCAGAGCTAATAGAATTATCAGAATTTGATTTTGAGCACGTTAGCTAAGAATGTTGACTAAAGTTAATGAATTCTAAGTTAAAGCTCCAAAACAGGAAAATGGCCATAATGACCAAACTAACGGCCAAGACACTGAACCACCAGTCCTAGCAAGCCATAAATGACTTAGGGCCATTGTAGGCAAGCTCTAATAGTACAAGAAAAGCGTAAATGTGAGAATGACCGGAAGGGTCATTACAATTTTCAAGCAGGAGGAGATGAATTCCAAGTGGAGGAAGGTATGAGAAGAATGTCATTTTAAATTTGAATAACAAACATATAACACATAAAGAAAGCATTAACATAGTTTATGAAAATGCAAGACGAGTAATAAACAAAGAAATAAAAGGGCATCGAAATAAGAAATAAAACTTTAAGTTAGATAAGTCATAACAACAAATAATAAAAAATTTAAAAAAATATGACAGAAGAAATTAAATATTCAAGTAAACAAATAAAAGGGGAAACTTGAATCGTTAGCCCTTGGGTAGTCCTGCACATAATCAACTTGGATATGATGTGGCTTATAGATAACCCTCAGACTATCAATTTTTGGTAGTCTTTCACATTTATCCAATTTTGAATATTGTTGCAACTTATGAATAACCCTTGAACAATCAACCCTTAGGTGATCTTGCACCCTATCCGATTTCAGATATCGCTGCATCTTATAAATAACTTTTGGTCCATCACTTTTTGGGTAATCTTGCACACTATCTAGTTTCAGATATTGTCGTGGCTTACAGATGACCCTTGGACTATCAATTTTAAGGAAATCCAGCTTGTTGTCCAACTTTGTATAGAGTCTTACAGACATCCCTTGAACTATACGCTTTCTTCAAACCTGACGGTAAGCATCATTTGATCTTCGGAGTGGCAAAGGCCTTTGCCACATAGTCAAATATAACTACATATTTTTGGTGATTGATGTTTTTAGAGCTAACAAATATCCTTCCTTTCAGTGCGATTGCGCTGAGTTGCCTAGAATTTTAGAATTTTCTCCATCTTGACTTGTTTTCATCCAATTCTGCACCGATCACTTCTAAATCACATACACCTGTATAATAGAAGCAAATCATGTCAAATGCACTATTTTTTGTCAATTAGGATGCAAAAGTGTAAGCTTAAAGGTTAAATAATTTGGTAAATTACCGACTTATCAAACCCCCAAACTTGAACTATTGCTTGTCCACAAGCAACTAAGAACTCTAGCACAAGAGGCACACAACACAAGTGCAATGACATTCAATATAAGTCAAGAAAAATCCATTTCAAGCACCAAGCATGACTTCGGTTGGTACTAATGATTAGTCAATCACATGAAAACTTAATCTAAGTATTCCCTTCTATTTAAGACACAATTCAAGGATGCAATGGAACTTTAAGAACAATCAAGTGACAACACCCAATCCTCAAGATGTGACTTAAACAACTAGCTCAACAACACATGCTCATTTGACTCATTTTCGGAGTTTATCAATTCACTAACTATCCTAATTCGCATGCCCTCACAAGAACGAAGGCCCTAATAACATATTATGTACAAAGACAATCACAAGGGACAAATACAAACACTCACACTCACAAAGAAGTTCAAGTGCTAACAAGTATCAACCATAGGCTTGCCCTTATTTTCATTTGCCACTAGCTCAAGAACAATTGGTTGGAGATCTCAAAGGGCTTTTCTAAGCTTGTAGTGTAGGCTCGGGGACGAGTAGGATACACATTTGGATTTAAGTGACTACATCTTCCTCGAACTCTACATAACTTTTCAATTCGAAACCAAGGACATTCATTTCATTTTCATTCAACAAGAAGCACCATTTTACTTCTTTTCATTTGAGGCCCCAATTCTTATCATTTTCTTCACCTTGGAGGATTTTCTTTCTTTCCTTTCCTCTTTGCTTTCTTTCTTTCTTCTTTTTGGAAATTCTCATTAAGCAACAAACCATGATTTATTCATTTAGCACTCCTCTAAGGTACCTTTATCAACCCCCAAACTTAGGCTTTTAGCCTCGATTTCACACTTGTGGAGTTCAAGGAGGGATGGGTTCAAGAGAGGGATTCATTGCCAAAATGGTTTAAGGCTTGTAACGAGGCTGCCAAAGAAAATGTATTAGGCTCAAGAGGGGTGACTAATGGTTCAATTTAAGTGCAATGGTGGCTTTTAAGGCTAAGTAGGCTTCAATAATCATAAAGAAGGCCTAAGATTATTTCTCCAACCAAGAGTAATCAAGACTAGCATTAAAGACTAACTGGGCAAGTTCTAGTTAACACAAGCAAGCACGAGAATTATTCAACTAAACCTCACTACACATGGCATGCGAATCATTCAAGAATGATAAATTTTAACTTCCTAAACAAGAACAAAAAGGAGCCACATTTCCATTAACATCGCTAATGAGTCAAGAGTCACAAAAAGATCAAAAGAGTTCTCACAAAATCACTCTTTGCCATGCATTTTTTGCAATTTTTTTGAAGGGGTATTACCATCTCGATTTGCATGCAAGACTAACTCCATTAGTACCAAACAAGTCACGATTCACAATTATCTCAAAAGATGACGATTCGCCCTTAAGAATGACATCACCCAATCTATCATAGGGCTGAATCATCAATCTAAATTGATATGGGCACTCAGAATTCACCAACGTACACACTCCAACATACATGCAATTTCATCTAGCCTAATGGGTACTCAGACTTCCCCTGGCTTTGCACACCAAACAAAGTGATGGTTTCTCTTAAGAATGTCATCACTCGATCTATCATTGGGAACCATCACTTAAACCAACTACAACAAAAATTAAAGAAGCTACGAAAAGAAAGAAAGAAGTAACAAAAGCGACTAATCCAACAACATTCCAACAAACAAACCCGACGAGGGCACAATATCCAAAACAGAATGAAACAAAACCGAAGAGGTCACAATATCTAAAACAAGCGCGACAAGGGCATAAAATTCAAATCTAAACAACATAAGCCCGGCAAGGGTACAAAATAAGTATCAAAATCCAATGTAAGCATAACTCAAATGCTGCCACACCTAACAAAAATCTACTACAGTGCCCTCAGTGCATAAATCCAAAATGAAATACGGAGAAAGTAGTGTGAGGAGGCTCTCTGAGATATAGCTAAAGAGGGTTTGCTGGACTGCCACCATCGGCGTGAGTCGTGGAGTCATCATGATCCTCGGTGTCTGAACCCCCACAAAATCTCTTAATATTCTTCCACATCCTCTTCAGCAATTTGTCTCTTTCTTTGTCCCTTTTCTTTTGATCATCAAGGCTAGCACTCGTTGTTTTCATTTTCTTCTCCTGCTCCTCAAACCTCTTTTCCAACTTCTGCTGACTCTCCTCAATTTTCTTCTGCCGGTTCATAACATCATTCAATGTTTCAATTTGGGTCTCAGGTGGTCCCGAAGGAATGCTAGTGGCTAATGCACTAATGGATGCCTGAACTCCAAATATCCGAGTGAAAAGGTGCTGGAATGATCTAGGCATGGGTGGAGGTGCCTGGGTGGAAGTAGTGGCACAAGGGGCTGATTGGCTACCTCCTATAGCTCCCGACGTCGAACTAGCATCCACTATCCTCTTCTTAAACATAGATCCCAAACCTGCCTTTTTTAATGTATAAATGGGAATCTTCGGGTTAATCCAAACATATTCTGGATCATTCAAATCAACTCTCGCAGCCTGATATAGCTCAGTAATCATGGAGGGAAAGAACAAGCTCTCATTATTGCCTCTGATGCAATTCTTAATCTCCCATAGGATCAGTGGACCTACATTAACTGGGATTTCATCAATCATTGTCGCCATATTCACAGCTCTGTACACAGGAACTTCACTCTCATTTTGAACTGGTTGTACCCTGCTGTATATGATGGACAACCACATCCTGGCCTCGGCTGTGAAGTCATGAGAGTAAATCTTAGTCTCTAGCATAGACCATGTGGGCTCCACTCCGGGACATACCTCTAAAGCAATCCAGGGCCTGCCTAAAGCTCTCTTTTCCCCAGAAGTGTAGTGTCATGATCCTCGAGCCCATAGTACCTGTTGATCTCCTCGGCTTCAAATCTGAATGTTCTCCCCCAGATAGTTACCACTGGATCCTTGAAGTTTGTGGCTGATGCATTAGCATAAAATTCCCGCACAACTATTTCATTAGCCCTACATGGTGGAGCTATGAAACAGTTCCATTTTGCTCTATGCAATCGGCCAAAAAATTCAGGTAAGGCTGCCTCAACCCCTTGCATTGAAATCCCCCTTTCTGGGACCACTTTCTTGGAAAAGTCAGCCTTATATCGCTCCTCACAAGCTTGTGACATAAATTTAGTGCGATCATACTCCTCCTCTATAATTTCATCAACTTGGCCTCCCGAATTTGATGCACTAGTACTCATTTTTTTTAATCCAAAGTACCTACAAAAACCATTTGTAAGGTGAAAATATGGGCACAACATGTAGCATAATGAAAAACAAGTATTTTAAGCAAGAAAAGTGGGTTAGAAAGCAACGCAGTAGCTCTGGACAGAGCTACTATTTTTTTGCCAGCTGCAGTTGCTCTGCGCCATCGGCACTTCTCAGGTGTGATCGCATCAAATCCCTTTTTTTAATTTCTTTCTTGAGCGCTAGCACGTCAAAGTAGCACGATCGCGCTGTTGACTCAACTCTCAGGCAGCGCGATTGCGCTGGAGCAGCGATCGTGTTGAGCAACTGGACAATCATTTTCTTTGACCAGACAACCCCTATTATGAGATTTTCACAACTAGATCATGGATTTAATCCATTTAGGAGGGTATTTATTTACACTAAGCACAACAACAACACAATTTCTTGCCCAATTTCATAAAATCCAGCAATAAACACAATCTTTGGGTCTTCAAAAGCTTCATAACAATGGATGAGATTTGGGTACTCAAGACTTCACCATGTTTTTGCTCAACTCCACTTGTTTAACCCGTACAATCAGACCAAGAAACATGAATTAGAGGAGAAGACAAAGACATACCTTGATGGATGAGTTCGGTGATCAAAAGACGAGAGAAGAGAGGAAGCAACTTGTGTTCGTAGTTCCAACTAAACCTAATTACTTTTGCTTGTAATTTAGGCGTATAACATCGTGGGGAAGTACTGGGGAAGAGGGAATTTGACAATGGATAATACCCGATGAACTTTTTAGGAGATGTGGAGAACTGAAAAGTTTTGTTCTTTTAATTCACTGCGCTGATGCTTGCTTAGGCACAATCGCCGTAGAAGAGCACGATTCCTCTGATCTGTGAAAGTTTTTTTGGTTCTATCGATGCTGCCTCAACGCGATCGTGCTGCATAATTTTCCTGAAAGTTTTTAGCAGCTCACTGGTTCATCGTGCGATGGCTGGTGCGATCGACACTCTTCCAAGTGCGAAACACACCTACTTCACATGTTCCAGCCAGTGTTTAGCAGCTTACTACTTTGAGGTGCGATTGCATGTGCACCGGGCACATGAATGCACCTATTTCACACACTTTGACCTTCGTAGCAACCTCACTGTCTTGGGGTGCATTTGCATGTGCTATACGCACACTTAGATGTGCGTTCTCACCCCATTTAACATGTCATTTTGGCTCTCTTTTTGGTCCATGATTGGATTTTTATGAGGCCTCCACTTCTCAACCTGCCCAAACAACTCAAAATGACTTGAAACTTTATGGATTAGTCAAAAATCTACACTAAGCTACTCTAATAAAGAAAGATTTTTTTTTAAACCTTCAAAATTTTGAAACGATGGGTTGCCTCCCATCAAGCGCACAATTTATCGTCACGGCGCGATGCAAGCTACCTCACCATTTGGAGGATTTGAACCTTTGACCCAAACTTGAATCGAGTTTCCGGTGACAATCCCGGGGTGAAGGTTTGAACATGAGAAGGCCATTCTCTTGATTTTGGATTTCACATTTTTTAGCCTTCAAGTGAGGAAGGACACGTTGCCTTCTTTCCATGACAAATGCAAAACCGGATAGACCTTCATCCACCCTCCTTCCAAGGTCTTCCAAAAGCTTGATTACTTCGACTCTCGTCCATTCAATTAAACTTAAGGTCGAACAAAGGTTGAAGTGCTTGCCTCATTCATAACATCCTTACTTAGAGATGCTATGACATCATGACCCACAAATAGGGTAGTTGGTTGCAACACCACCTTTAATTCATGATTCTCCCTTGTGTTTTCCTCTTCTTTATCCCCTGCGTCCACAAAGCCCTGCTTTATGGATTACATACTCTCCTATTGGGTTTCTAGCGAGGCCAAGAGGGTTTGGAACTTGATACATATGCCTTCTTCGCTTGCAAAGTGATGGTCCCTGTTAAGGTCAAAAGCACCACTAGCAATATTGTTAGCACAAGAAAGGGGAGAGGGACGATCATCATTGGGGAATTCGCTCCAATGTCCATCGCGACCACCACACAAATAACAATTGCGCCCATCATAGGAGCGAGAAGGAGAATACCTTCCTCTCCTAGGGCCAATTCCATACCTTCGTCCAAGGTGGGGTCCTTCACAATAAACACAATAGTCGGGAATGTAAATTGGGATGCAACTATCAACATTTCAAGAATTCAAATAAGCCATGATGCCATCAACAAACTAAAACTAAACAAAAGAAAAAACAACTATTCACAAAATTGAACTAGAGTAAGTAAACTCAAATTCTAAACTAACTCAATACGCCAAATTGTTCCCTGACAATGGCACCATTTTTGATAAACGCTCAAATCATGTTCTCCAAAGTAGGAGGTCACGATGATCATGCAGCAAAATAAAATTTATTATCCCAACGAGTGTCGGGGTCGTACCTAAGGGACTTGGAGTATCTAAAATAGAGATTGTATTGAGTTCAAAGTGAGAGTAAATGCTCAAAATAACAAGTAAAAGGATGAGGGGAATTGGGATGTTGTCACTACAATCGCAATTCAATTAAAAAGCAATAAAGCTAAAGCGGGTGTACCAAGTTGATTAGATGACTAGGGATGCATATCCGATGGGGTTTTAGTTATGGGATAGGGTGATTATCAATTCATACTTATTCTTGCTTAATGACATAAGTAGCATTGGTCATGGGTAAGAATTGCTTATCTCTAGATCAATAATTTTTTATCCGATGATCTCGGTTAGAGAATCATCGGTTTGATCAATAAACAACCAATCTAAGCTTGTGGAGGTCACACTATCTCTAGCTTAGACTCTTAAATGGGTAATTCTGTCGATAAGAGCTATCTCTAGCCTTAAATCTGAGCGGAATCCCAAGTTCCCACTAGTAATTTCACATCTGAAACCATGAAATCCTTTTCAAGCAATCACATAGTCAAGTAATGAAAATTAATGTTTGCAACCACCAATTTTAGGATTAAAACTTGGTGAAATTACTAGACCCAAGTCAATTAAGCAATTATAAGCAAGAATAAATAACACCCATACCCATTTGTTAAGCACCCATTATCAATACACCCCTAGACAAGAGAAATTAGTCACTCATAGCAAGAGAGAAAGAGATACCAGCTGGGTTATTCAAAATCTCCTCCATTAGAGCTAAATCTCAAGTTATAGATTCAATTTAAGCATACAAGTGTTAACCAAGAGAATTAGATTGAAACCCTCTTCTCAATGGAGGTGAAAAACTTAGTCTCCAAGCAAAAAGCTCTTCAAAATATTCAGAATTAAGAAAAGTTAATTACAATTATGCCTGAATAGTCCTTTTATAGTTTCCCAAAATGTCACTTAAAAGTAGGACAAAATTGCCCTTCAGGAGGTATGCGGTGCGACGTGCGGTTGGCATGTTGTGATGTGTGTGTCGCACACTGCCTTCAAGTGAACCAATGACTTCAACTATCTTTGAGAGCTCCGTGCGAAGGAGGTGTGGTTCGCACCTTAGGATGTGCGCATCGTACAGTGACCGCACCCTTTAATAGACTCTTCAGAACTTTTGCAGCTTTGTGCAGAGGAGGTGCGGTTTGCACCTCGGCTTGTGCATGTCGCACGACCACCACACCTTTAGTTAGAATCTTTAGCTTTTCCGAACACTTCATACTTCACTCCTTTTGAGCTCTTTTTGAGTCCATTTCCTTGTTTATCATCATCTATCAAAAGTACCTGCATAGACATCAATAAAGGCCATAAGAACCTCTAAATTTATTCAAAACATATCAATAATTCATGGATATAGGCTCAATAAGTTGGTAGATTACCGACTTATCATTGACATGTTTAGTAAACTTCCAATAAACATTCCTTTAGTTGAAGCTCTAATGCAAATGCCAGGGTACTCCAAATTTATGAAGGAGTTACTCAAAAAGAAGAAGGTGGTTGACGTGGGCACAATTGAGATCTCACTCGTCGTAGCACTGTGATGACTAGTAATGTGGCTATGAAGAGAGAAGATCCGGGTGCATTCACTATACCATGCACGATTGAAATATTTGTATTCCGAAAGGCCTTATACGACTTGGGGGCAAGCATCAACTTGATGCCCCTAATGATTTTCAAGAATCTAGGATTGGGTACACCCAAGCCTACTTCTATGTGTCTACTCATGGTCGATAGGTCCATTAAGCACCCTATAGAGATCTTGTCTGATGTGTTGGCAAAAATGGACAAACTGATTCTTCCAACAGATTTTGTAATTTTAGATTGTGAGGTAGATGTAGAGGTGCCCATTATTTTAGGGTGACCACTATTGGCAATGGGGAGGGTTCTTGTTGATATCGAACTCGGAGAACTCAAATTCTGAGTCGGGGATGAAGTAGTGACTTTCCATGTATGCCAACCAATAAGGCTTTCTGATGATTTGAGAGTGATATCGGTGATAGACTCGGAGGGCAAGTTTGGTGATGCCCATGAGGATTGTGAAGTGGGAAAGACGCCCATGCGTGAGCAACATGATGATGTCTCTAAATTGTTAATGGAGCAATTCCCCTTCTTGGGATGGGGCCATGCTAACCGTATCGACATGCTTTCTGAAAATGACTGAGGTTGAGGTACTATCGTCGAGCCACGATGTAAAATCAAGCGCTTCTTGAGAGGCAACCTAAGTGTTTCTGATTTTAAATTTTCTTCACCCTTTGTTGTTTTTGGTGTGTTTTTAGGGAATACATGCGGTGAAAAATGAACAAGTGTGGAACAGGGAGATAATAGGCTGTGTGGAAGACTGTGCGGACGCACAAGCCATTGTGCATGTCGCACAGCTCACCGCACACCAAAATAGAAGACCTGTGAGAAAATGAAAAAATTGGAGGCACTGTGCGCTGGGCCATGCAGATCGCACAAGCCCAAGTACGCATCACACCTCTATCGCATGGCAAACTAGATGGCTGGGCAAACCCAGGGAAAACAAAGAAGGTGACGTGCGACACGCCATGCGGTCCACACCAAGGCTGGTGCGAATCACATGTCGCGGTGCACCAAAGGTAAAATTTAATTTTTTATTGACCTAACCAGTTGACCGACCCGACCCGAAGGTGACCTTCACCATATTTCCTCTCCAACCCTAAAAAATTTTCTCCCAAAACCTTCCACAAATATTCCTACTTCTCCCAAAATCTTCTTCTTCTCTCTCACAATCACCACCACCGCTCCTCCGCACCACTGTTGTCGTCTCTCTGGGAAATTCAATTGGGTCACCATTGTTGCACTCTAAAAAGCTTCAATTTTCACTTCTCTCTGCCTAATATTCACTTGTGGTAAGTTCCCCGTGTTAAATACTTGTTTTCATGAAGGTTGGGAACTTATATTGTGAAGCATGCTAAATAGAATTGGCATGTTGATTTTGGGTGAGATCCAAAAATTTTGGGTCCCCAATTTTCAAAGCTCGTCTCTGGTATGATCTTGTTCGCAATTATTTCTTGCCTTCCCAAAATAATAAAAAAATAACTCAAGATGGGGCCATCTTAGTTGCGGATATTATGATGGGGGATTATGTAAATTTTGGAGAGATAGCAGCTATGGTGATGAGGAGAAAAGCTCTTAGTGGGAATGATTCTTTCCCTTTTCTGGTGCTGATCACTAAACTGTGTGCTAAGGCCGATTTCCCCGTCCTCAGTTGTGATAAGTTCACTCATTCTATTGGGACTATCGACTTTGATAAGAAAACAAACAGGGACGCACCCAGGTTTAAGAGGCAAATTACTGAGTAGTTAGGGGAAGTTGACAGTGATGAGCTTGATGCTGGAGTAGATGCTACATCTCCTTCTCGGGCTACTTTAGAGACATGCCCACATACCCTCGCACCCTCTTTGACTAAAAGTGGCCTTCAAGACATGGTGGATAGAACTTATAGCCATGAGCAACAGCTAGCCGACTTAGCTACGAAGATTCCCGGTATGATAAACAGAGGTGTCAAGAATGCAGTGCAAGGGGTAATGGATAAAGTAACAGGATTGTGCAAAAGGGTGGATATCATTGAGGGGGCGATCACAACACTCCGGGAAGATGTTGACAAAGCCAAAGGTAAAGCTCCGATGGTAGAAGCAGATTTGAGCACCTTACCTATACCGCATCGAAGGCTCGACCCTATAGATACCTTATTGGCAGCTTATGCAAATAATGAGGATGTGCTACCCGGTACTGAGAATGCCGGTGAGGACGATGATAAGGACCCTGAGTTCTAGAAAGCCCTTCATAACTCAACACTTTCTATGCACTCCCAAAAGGGTGGTGTTGGCCCGAGTGAAAAGACCTGAGATGATAAGGCATCTGATGATGATGATGATGATGTGGCCTAGTCCTCCAGGGAGTTCCCCCTTCTTTTCCCTTGAGCTATTAGCATTGAGGGCAATGCTCCTTTTATGGGGAAGGGGTGGCTTTAATTGCTTTTTGTTGGTTGTCCGTGATTGGGCTTGAGATATTATTTCCATTGCCCTGCCGAGCCTTGTTGACATCTTTAGTTCTGCTAGATTTAATTTGTCCCTTGTCGGGCATATTTTGGATGATTGTGATGCTTATTGCCCTTACCGGGCCTTTAGATTATGTTAGTTTGTTTTGAGCTTAATTGTGCCCTCGCCGAGCTTGATTTTTTATTTTGTTGTTGTGATTGTATTATCGGGTTGGTCTTACACACCCTATTGTTTTACTACCCGTGCTTTGCAAATGCGCTAAAGGCCCGTGCCAAGGCTTGTTTTTAAATGAATCATGAGCGCACAATTTGGATTTCACCTTGTAAATAGTAGTTTAGCAATAAAACTCCGAGGGTTTTCTTAATACCACGATTCTTTCCCAAGGAGCAAAAGTTTTCTTTATCTTTCTTTTTCTTTTATTTTTGTGTCGAACCGGGTTGGTGTTTTCCTATGATAGATTGAGAGGTGACTTTCTTAAGAGAAAATACCAAGTTTTAGTTGAAAATTGAGTCAGTAGTTGCTTGTCTCGAAATGGGCCCACCAAAAACATTCTCTTGGCAAGTTGTTTTTGAAAATAAAAGGAAGAAGGGAAATTAATTTTTAAGGAAAAACATTCTCTTATCATGACTTGCACACTCTTGCTTTGGTTTGATTGACTCACAAACGAGTGTGTAATGAACTTGGAATAGCTTGTTGAAAGTCATTTGTCCCAATTGATTTTGAGACTAATAAAAGAAGTCTTGTGGCATGATGCCTTGTGTGGTGAGGCTTTACCTTGATTCTCATGCATGCGTGTCATCTAGAACTTGCCCCTAATGTGATTCAATGAAAAATTCTAGGTGTGACCGAGCTTGGAAGACGATCTTAGGCCCTTTTGGATAGCCACTTCACACAAATGACTTCCCGTGACATCAATCATAGTGAACCCCTTTGAGCTTGTAATCATTCTTTGGCACCTAGTTAACACCTTGACCTTTTGAAATCTCTATCTTGGCACCCGTCCTCCCTAATTTCTTAAAAGTGAAATGTGGGCTAAAAGCCTAAGTTTGAGGGGGGGGGAATGAAAAGACAACATAGGAAAATGCCTAAGTTTGGGGGTGTATGTGATTAAATGAGGAGAAGAAAAGGAATGCACTTCAAGTTCAAGGTAGCACCTTAGGTTTTAATTGAAAATTGCTCCAAAAGTTCAATCCAATGAGCAAAATATGATGACCCTTTCTGTCATCTTTGCATTTACGCATTTACTATACTGTTTGAGCTTTTCTGTAGCGGCTCCAAGTCACTTATGGCTTGCTGGGACCGGTAGTTCGGTGCCCTGGTCATTCGTTTGGTTGTTTTGCCCTTTTCCCTATTTTAGAGCTTTAACTTAGAATATTGTTGACTTTGGTCAACATTCTTAGATAATGTGCTCGGAATTGAATTTTGACAGTTCTGTTAGCTCCGAAGTGTTGAGTTTGGTCTAGTTGGACCTTTAGTTGAGGCCTGAGAACTTCCAGTGTGGTTTTGTGTTGTTTTCTCTGTTTTCAGGCCATTTGGAGTTGAAAGTGTAACTTTGGGTGACTTTCAATGATTGGAATGTCGGATTCGAAATTCGACAATTCCATCAGCTCCGGAATAATGAGTTTGGGTTGGGAAGCTGGTTAGTTTGGGTTCTGGGTGAGCTAGACTCATTTCGAGCCTTTGAGTTCCTTTTCGTTAGTGTTGACTTGGGTCAACATTTCTCTGAAACGACCTCATATGGAAGTTTCATCGATTCCGTTGAGTCCAGAATGTCGTTTCACTCTGTTAGCATTATTGGTTTCTGAATATTGGTTTTTGATTGTGCTTGGAATGCCCCATCGAGTTTTGGAAAGTTGTAGACTTTTCCTTGTTGCAGGTGTAAGCATCAAGCCTCTATCGCGATCGCGAGACTCATCCTTCGCGACCGCGATGAAGCTCCTGGCACCGTGTTCTTTGCAATCGCGTGATTGCCGGTCGTGATCGTGATGAAGTCCCTCCTTCTCTATTCTTCGCAACCGCATGGCTAGCCTTCGCGCTCGCGATGGTCTAGCTACCGTGGTCCTCGCGACCGCGAGGTGTCCCATCGCGATCGCGATAAAGGACCCCTGGCAGTATATAAACTCCTCTCTTCGTTTTTCCAGCACTTTGCTCAACTCTTCCCAACTCTAATCACTTAAGCTCATTTCCAAGTTTCTCCATATCAGTTCTAAACCTTGGGGAATCGTTCTTCGCTGATTTTCCGTAGTTCTTCGCCTATTGGTAAGCTTTCTTCCTTACTTGAATTTTCTTGTTCTTTCTCTAAATTCTGCCCTTTTTGCTCATCCCAAGCTTAGATTTTTGCGGTAGATTCTGCCCCTAAAATCGTGCATATTCGTGGGAGTGGAGCTTTATCCGCCTTGGCTTTATCCCATTTTTTTCTTCGCCTACGCGGGCCTTGGCCGCGTTCGCATAGGGAAATTCTAGCCGCACCAACTTTGTTCTTCACATACGCGGCTAGGCCATATTCGTATAGGCCATGGCAGGCCGCCTCTTTTTTTGCCTTTGCCTTGGCCGCGTTCGCATAGGCCAAGGCAGTCAGCTTAAGATGGCTATTTCTCTTCTTTCTCCTTCATTCTCCAAACATTTCCAACCTCGTTCCTCCATTAACAAAGACTCCAAAACCTCCAAATTCCTCCATAATTGTTCCCTACTGGTTGGAGGGTTTTGTTGTGACGATCCTTGCTCGTTAGTTGGCTTCTAAAACGGGTAAGTCCTCTCTTTAATTCCCGATTTCTCAATTGTTTCTTCTTTAAATTCTTGAATAGGTGGGCTGTTTTGGAGCCCCATTTGTTGTCCGTTTCTGCTTAAATTTTGAGCATGTGCTCCCGGGAGTATGGGGAACACGATGGTGTTTTTTGTTTCTGATTTCCGATTGCGAGTCCTACAGGTCCGCTGGTGACCTGAATTTTGACCCGACTATTATTATAGCAATATGGGTATTGTTGGTCTTCTTTTGACGTGTAGATTATTGTGTTGATAATACTTTTGCGAATTGGAGCTTTTCGGAGCAGTTCAAGCTTGGACAAAGTCGTTCCCGCAGCTAGTCAATGGATGACAGGTAGGTTATGGTTTTCCTTATCTAGACTCTACATATATAGACTATAACTGCGCTAATTAGCATCCTTGGGTGGGTTGTTATAGGTTGGTACCCTCAGACCTTGTCCGCCTTTTCTGTTCGTTTATTTCATACGTTATTTTTAGTATTCGTGTAGTATTGTATATTACCCTTGTGGTCCTGTGCGGTCTTGTATTGACTCTGAAACATAAACGGTGGGATATTTGGGAATGTTCATGAGTCCCCGACATCGTGACTTTACTTTAGGCTGGCTATTTGTGTTGTAGAGCTTCTTGTGCATGTGCAGCGTCGATAGGAATGTTATGAGCCACTTTGGGCTAAATTTATTATTTGCGGGCATATCATTCATGGAAAAAAGGATTTTTCTGCATGTTTTACTACTATTTTGGCTTCAGACCTACTATCACCGGTTTTCTAAATTTTGCATGGCCTCGAGGACCCATTTTCAGATAAATAATGATAAAACGGGATTTGGTATTAACTAGTGGATTTTCTCGAGATAAAAGTGGTACTATGCTGATTTTCTCACTAATTTTATTACTGATACAAGACTCGGCTATGCAGGAGTGCTAGACATGTTTTACGATGGTTTTAGACTCGGATATGCTCTGGGCACCCTTCGAGAGGGTTACTGAGGCTTTATTACTGATTTTAGACCCGGATATACTTCGGGCACCCTTTGAGAGGGTCTTTGAGATTACTACTAGTGGTTTAGACCTGGTTTGATTCCGGGCATGTACTACGAGGTTCCGAGTAATGAGCTACACTTGAGATTACACGATTTTTATATGTGGTCTACGAGTAGACCTCTATGGACCCTATTGTTCTTGGGTTACCAGCTACGGGCCGACGCACACGCCAGGAGGAGGGGTGTACGACGGAGTAGAGGTACATGGGTAGAGTCCTTCCATGGGTCCTGCCTCTACATGGGGCTTTGGGGTACCTGAGAGGGAACATACAGGTTACTTTCACATCATATCATCATCTTGCATTTGGTATTCCGATTCCACCCTTGTTTGCTGTGTGTTCAGTGTATGCTCCGGTTGTATGGGCGACCGGAGGGTTTGTTTTCACTTGATTGTATTCCTTGGTTGTATGGCGGCCGTTGGGACTATAGGTAGATTATACCTCTCTCGTTTCGTAGAACTAGTATGGACCTTTGGTATCGATTAGATGAGTGGTTTTAGCCTGTAGAGGCACCCGACTTTGGGACTGAGATTTGAGGGGCTAGTGGGTCCCATATTATTGAGATACTGATTGTGTATCTTTCTGAGCGGATGTGGGGTATTGATTCCTGTTTTTATCCTGGCTTGATTAGTAGATTTAGATACTTGTGGGTTAGTTACTCCATCCTAGGCTTTTACTTGTGAGTTGATTACGTTTATTTTTATCTTGGTATTTGATGTCTTATGCATGTTTATGTTAGTATGTGATTTCTAGTTCGATTGTTGGCTTGCTTCCCTTCTTTTCCTTTATTTTGAGGTTAACAGTATATCTTCTGTGCTAGCATGTTTTGCTTGTAACTCTTGGTTGATTATTCTTGTGCTAGTTCCTTGTATTTCCTCTTCGTTTTCTTTGACTATCTCTTTGTATTTTGCTTATTTATTGCTTTTATATTTTATATGCGCTTAGTCGGCCGATGATGCCTACTGGGTACCCATTGCTTAGCAATTGATACTCATACTACACTTCTGCACTCTTTGGTGCAGATATTAGTGTGAGCTTTTCCTGTTGATCGCGTGGAGACTCGTGCAGCTTCTGGACATTCGAGACTAGGGTGAGCGCCTGACGACCGTAGCTTGATCGCATCTCATCTTGTACTGTTACTCTTTGTATATTCGGAGACAGTTGTACTTGTCATTTTGTTACTTCTAGCACTTGTATTCTATTAGAAGCTTCTGTACTATCGATATCAAGTCTTGGGGTTGGTGTAGTTTCATTATGTATATGTTCAGGTTATTGCTTTCGCTTTGTCTATCTTTATATTCTGCTTCCGCTTATTTGTGCTTATTGTGCGTATTGGTTAGGTAGCAGCCCATTACTAACCGTTCTGGGCTACATGAATTGATTCACCGACTGGGAGGTTGTATGTGCCATCATGACCTGAGAAATCGGGTCGTGACAATAATCAAGTGTCCTAATTTAAGAAATCATATTAATTAGAGATTATTGTTTAAATGCAAATTTTGAATTTTATAATAGAGCTGATAAAGGTAAAATAGTTGCCAACATTAACTCTTTTCACCATAATTTCATTTTTTTAGAGTTAATTTTTTTTTTTAGAATTATAATATTTTTTGTTGTAAAAAGGCCAAGTGACTAGTTCTCAAGATGCCACTTGGCTTAACTATAATACATACTACCCTTCTTTTAATAATATATATATATATATATATATATAGATAGATAATTTTTTTTATTTTAAGATTGTCAAGTGGCTAGTTCTCAATATGCCACTTGTCCCAACCTTATGCTAGACTACCCTCCTTTTAATAATATACTAGTATTAGTACCCGCGCGATGCGAGGAAAATACTTAAGAAAAAAAATTATAATAAAAAAATAGATAAAAAATAATTCAGATTTGCAAATTTATTATATGAATAGAAGCATAAAAACTTTATCTTTATTGATCAACAGATAAATCAACATAGACTAATAGAATCCATTGACACATTCCTATCACTTACAATTTCTTGAATAATTCATAAAATTTATTTCATGAGAAATCAACTTAAAGTGAAAAGAAATGAGATATAAAATTAATTTAAATCTAAAGATGTTTACCTATGGATTACTAAAAGGAGACTAAGAATAAAGAAAAAATATTACTTTCCTAGTTATATCATTTGTAACTTTCGCATTCAAGTGAAAATAGGGCCCAAAAAATAGCAAATATGGAAAAGAGATAAAAATTATCTCTACAAAATTTAATGATTTAAACAAATAAATTACAATAATCTCAAGCAAGATCAATTTTGCAATTTTCATTTTTCATTAAGCTTTTCCTCCTTTATCATATTCTTAATTTTATTGGGAACATGAAGGAAAGTTAAAACACCCGATAAGAAAAAGTAATCAGTTGTTGTCCCAATCATATTTTTTATAATTTTTTTTATCCTTTATCATGTATGTTTATAGACCTCACTGCCACTTCATCTTATTTGTAACTTCCTCTACAATCTCTCTTAATTAACTTTCCTTTAGAATCTTTCTTAATTTACCATAAATAAAACATACTAACTAATGATTATCTTTAATTATAGGCACCCTCTCAATAAATAAGAATATTTTATTCTTGAAATACTGTAACGTATAAAATTAATTTTTACCATAATCAAGTAGCATATTATTAGGAAGCTTTTGGAATATATTTATTGTGAAAATAGGAGTTAATCTTGATTGATTTTCATCATAATATAATTTTTTCATAAAAACTTTCATTGTGTAGCAATACTAATTTTAAAAAATTGTAATAAGATCATAATAGATGCATACAATCAACTAATTCATTAGTGCATTCTCATTGATTTTAAAGCAAGATTATTATTAATTAAAATCATATATTAATTTAGTTAAATTTGAAATATTATTAATTAAATTCATGTACAACATAATTCAAGTGGCTTAATTTTAGGAATTATCTAATCTATTATTAGCTAACTTCAATTATGAATTTTGAAATACATTTACTGTTAAAATATGTTAATATTAACTGATTTTTTACCTCAATATAATCTAATTAATTTGATTAAAGTAAATTATTATTACTTAATTTAATATAATTAATTTTATTATAGTAAATTACTATTTCAAAAAAAAAATCTTATGTAGTAATACTAATTTCAAAAAAATATAATAAGATCACCATAGATTGCACAAAATCAGTTAACTGATTAGTTGCATTTTCATTAATTTCAAAATACAATTATTATTATTTAAAATTATAAATTAATTTATTTAAAATTTAAATAATACTATTTGTATATATATATATATATATATATATATAGAGAGAGAGAGAGAGAGAGAGAGAGAGAGAGAGAGAGAGAGAGAGAGAGATTTAAATTAGTGAAATTATCTAAACAAAAAAAATAAAAATAAGAGATAATATTCATATTAGTGATTTAATTCCTTGTTTCAAACCTATAATGTGAATATAATATTCAAATTCCTCGTACATTTTGTTTTCTACTGAACTCTGATTTTGCATTAGTGATAATATTCCTTCCATCAACATGCTTGATCTCGTACTTTATCGAAACCTGATATTAAAAGAATAAAAAAAAAATCAATCATCTCTATATCATGTAATTATGCACAAACTAATGTATAATCAAGAAACTTTATATGCATATAGTAGTAATTCTGAAAATTCAAACTATTCAAATAATGAAAAGCAAAAGTAAGAAGGATATTTGGAGAATTGATTGATGACTGAATAGTCATGATCTTGAGTATTTATAACTCTCTTTTTACTTAATAATGATGGCAAAAATAAATATCCCATAATTATGTATCATTATTGTTTCAATATTTATTTCCTTGTACAACTTTTCAAAATTTGTAATAATTAAAAATTTATATGGTAATATATATTTTCTTGAAGATTTTCAAAAATTATAATAATATAGATTTTATATGGAAATATATATTTTCTTGCGAAGCTTTTCAAAAATTATTTTAATATACAATTTATATTGCAATATATATTTTCTTGTGAAGCTTTTCAAAAAATTTAATTGCTTTTCACCATAATTTTATTTTTTACAGTTAAAATATAAATCTTTTATAACTTCACTTCAATATTCATTTACCATAATAGGTACAATCAAAAAGTAATATTCAACCATAATTTTATTTTTTTATAGTTGAAATATAAATTTTCCATAATTTTAAAAATAAAATTCATTTTGTAGGCATCTTTGTTATAATTTTTTTTCCATACATATGTTTGTCTAATTGCTAATCAGATTCTTATTTACCATCCGTGTATAGTTGTTTTGCTTTTATTCTGTCAGGACCCGATTTCTCGGTCATGATGGCACCTACAACTCCCCAGTAGGCGAACCAATTCCCGTAGCCCAGAATAGTCAGTAATGGGCTACTATCTATAAATCTAAGCGGAAGAACAGTTTAAATATGCGGAAGCAAGGGAACAAGATGAAGAAAATAGGTAACAGGAATAATATAATAATGCAGAAGCTAAACCAAACCGAAAACCTAGTATCATAGCGTATAAGAGCCCGATCTACATAAGGAGTACAAAGGATCCAAAAGTAATATATACAAAGCTGTCACCGAGTAGTAATAGAGTACAAAATATACAGATAAACTAAAAGCTAAGCTCCGGTCGACAAGAGCTCACCCTCAGTCCTAAATATCACCAAAATAGCACCTCACACGAGTCTCCCACGAGCTAGCTGCGATGACTCACACTAGGATCTGCACCAGAAGATGCAGGGTGTAGGGTGAGCACCAAATGCGAAGCATAAGGTGTACTCAATAGGTATCATAGGCCGACATGGAACATATAAGATAAAAGAGTAATAACAGACAGAATAGAAACAAGCAGTCACAGAAATCAACGAAAAAGTACACAGGAACTAGCCCAGAGGGACGACAACAGAACAACATACAAGGTTAGCAAGTAGGATATATACACACATGCATAGGTGAAAAGTAAGAAAAGACACACTTGGGATCCTTGCAATAACAGTGTATACATAACAAGTTCTAGAAATGGACGGTATACCTGTAACCTCAAGTATAAGGAAAAGGGGCGAAGAGTAAAAGTAGACATGCTCGGAAAATAGGAAACAACAATCAACTAGTCATATCAATTTCAAGTCCAGAAACTAATAGCCTAGCAATATCCAACTCCACACTTATAACAGTAATGGGGAACAATTCCGTAATAAAATAACAAGAGTCTACCTACAGTCCCTCGGCCGCCCATACAACCGAGGAACACAAACAAGTCAAAACAAACCCTCCGACATCCCATACTACTGGAGCATACAATCAACAAACAACAAACAAGGGTGGTACCTCACACAGATAAATGATATGCTATGAAATGCCAAGATCGTGCAATATCAGTGTCAGTATGTTACCCCCTCCGTGCCCCAAAGGCCTAGTAAAGGCGGGATCCATGGAAGGACTTCTCCCGAGTACATCTGCTCCGCCATAAACCCCTACCCCTGGTCACCCTTTTCCCGTAGCACTTGGTCTAGAACGACAAGTTCCATGGAGGTCTACTCGTAGACCACATACTACACTCTAACCTCAAAATATCGTCCGGAGTACCACCGGATCCAACTAGTCATAAGTGCTCAAATTGGATGCTTGAATCCTGTCCAGGTCTAAATCAATGAAATTAATGCAGTAAAAATCCCTCCATGGGTGCCCGGGAATCTCCGGGTCTAAAACAGTAGTAAACAGACTGTTGCTCAGCTTTATCGAGTCTAAAAACAATCACTTGCCAATAACGGAACCAATCTAGCACCTCGGTCCACCCGAGTCCAATATAGGATACAAAAACTGAGACATCTCTCTCTTTTAACCTTTCTTACCCCAAGAAGATCCATAAAAGGGATACCAAACCGTTCATAATACATTTTACCAAAAACGGCCCCCCGGGGCCATGCAAGGTTTGGAAATCATAAATAGTGGGCCCGAAGCCAAAATCGTAG